>JBCAUG010023899.1:0-24836 GCA_038406175.1 Haplosyllis leylae
CCATCCGAATTGCTGCCATATTCTCCAATGTCAACATAAATGAATCTATAGTTTGCATCTACCAAAGCTAGTAAAACAGTAGAGAAATGTCCTTTGTAGTTGTGGAAAAGGCTCCCTGTGTTTGCTGGTGCTTTTATCATTATGTGCTTCCCATCAAGAGCACCACAACAATTTAGAAAGTGCCATCTGATACAAAATCCTTCTTCAATTTTTCTCCAAGTGGCAGGTGTTGGTTCAGGCATAACATCATCTTTTAATGCAAGCCAAATAGCTTCACAGGTTTCAGCAACTACTAGATGAATTGTACTCTTGCCTTGCCTGAACCTAGCCTTGAGTCCAGTGTACGAGTCCCCAGTTGCAAGGAAGCTGTGAGAGAATTAAAAGGCATAATATTGTATGATTACATCTAAACATAAACTGACATACATCAATATTAACATGGCATAATATTCCAGGATCAGGTACTGTGACTCCATGTTCTCATTCAGTACTGTGCACGGTACTCTCCCTGCATACTGTGACATCACTAGGTCAATTTCGGTGCCATTTTGTACTAAAGCTGCAGCAAAATTTTTTCCAAATTCTATTTCAATTTTAACCACGAAAATGGAGCATAATAGTAAAACTCCAAGTCAGCAAATGGATGAGAAGTACCATAGCAGAGCACCTAAGTTCCCAGAGGAACTTAACAATACGGATTCGAATAATATTCTGGCTTTCAAAACTCAAAGACTCCCAATGAAGGCAAGTACTTTAAGAAGCATGTGCTCAGCAAATTTTCAGAAAGTTTAATTAGGGTCCTTTTGAACTTCACCTGGATGTTTAAGTGCAATTATATTATAAATATTATGCCATGTTATCATTGTATTAAGTTAATGTGCCTAAATGACGACCATATTCCGATTGGTAAATATTATGCTTCACTTTAACAGATTGTGGATCCAGACACACCACCTTCACATTGAACATTCAATACATTATGCCATTACATTAGAGGTAGACCAGAAAAGATCAGGGACAAGCTTCCAGATTGGGTTGACAGCCATGAACAATGGGTTAAAGAGGTAACAGCTCATTTACTTAAGAAGAAAAGGTCGTTTCAGCAGTTCAAGGATGAATGGTTGCATGGATCTTTCCCTCTGGATGAGGCTGGGATTTTGATAATGGCCCGAGCCTATAAGATTCATGTGGCCATATTTTTCAACCATTCGTACTGGTTAACATGCACCAGCAAAGATCTAAACCAATGCAAAGTGTTTCTGGTATACAGAGGCTCCCTTGTTTTTGATGACACAAGACGGATGAGTGTTGACGAGTACAAGGAAAGCAGACCCCTCCTCAATAAGTTGGAACGTTTCTATAATAAAGAGGATGTTCAAGTTTAACGTCAAAAACTCAGACGTACAGCTGCATGGGAAGCTGCAATAGAAAGCCACAAACGAAAGAATTACATTAGTTCCGATAGTGACAATGATGAGAATATTATGCCACAGTGTGGTTCAGTTGATGAGGAGGCACCTCAGGCAGTTGATGTAAATTTCGAGAAGAGCCCAAAAAAATTAAAGAAGGATGTCAATGAAAATAAAGTGATTGAAGATGGGAAAAATATTATGTCATCTGCATCATCATCAGAGAAAACTCCATCTGAAAAGCAGCAAAGTTCATCCGAGGATGGTGCATCCGAAAAGCAAGCTGTCTCACCCCAACACACTCCATCTTCAGATTAAGCTTCCTCTGACAAAAATACATCTAATCCTGCCAATCAATCAGATAACATTCCATCTGAAAAACACCACAGTGCTAGTGAAAGTGCCGAAAATATTATGCAGCAAAATACAGAGTTTGCCAATGAATCAGATAACACTCCATCTGAAAAAGATGACAGTGCTAGTGACATTGCTAAAAATATTATGCAGGAAAATAAATCTGAGTTGACTTCAGATGGGAAAGCTATGGATTCACAGGCAGGTGAGATGGATTTAGAAACACTCATGGAGGACAAAACAGAAAATGAAAAGAACGATGAACCACAACATGAACACGAGGATGAAACAGACAAGGAAAAGGAGGAGACTTCTTCTAAGTACAAATGTTGTACCTGCAAGAAATATTTCTTAACCACTGACTCTTTGAAAAAACATCGAAAGGAACATACAGTAACTAGACATGTTGTTACACGTTCAAGAACAAGGAAAGGCAGAATCCCTTGTGATGTAACAGGCTGTGAAAAAGATTACGGAATGAAACGGGCACTACAGAGACATAAGAAGAACAACCATTCTCCTGAAACCAGATTCTATTGTACAGAAAAAAATAAAAATGGATCTGATTGTCTCAAGGATTACCCTACTCAACAGCAACGAGACCAACATATCAGGGGCAAACATGGCAAAGGATTTGTTGCATACTGTGGACAGTCATTTACCTGGCCTCATGAGAGAGCAAAACATCAGGATGAGTGTAAAAAGTGTGAGAAGATTATGGAGGCATAATATTTAACATTGAACCATTCCAGACAAAACATTAAATATTTTCGTAGCTCTGTTGAGCATAATATTTGCTGACAATTTATATTGCAGGGAGCAATCATAGACCATTAAGTTTTTTCGTAGCTTGGTTGAGCAGGATATGTTGGTACTAGATTGTTTTTCAGGTTTACTTCTTTAACCTCATTGAACATGGCATTTGGTCATTTGTAATGTATGTGCTTCGGAGGCATAATATTAAATAAAATGATACAACTTTAAACTTACCTGATTGTTAAAGCAAGTCTTTCTTCAGGGCTGATGGGTCTTCTGAAATTTGTCTCCTGTTTTGCTATTACTGGACCAACTTTATAGAGCAATTCATCAAATGGAGCAACCGGCATACGATATAATTCAAAGAATCTGTCATTGAACTGCCTATGATCTCTATAGTGGGTGTAGAATTCCCCTTTTTCAGTATGCTCCTCATTTAATGGATGCACCCACATGTCCCTGTAAACTTGTTGCATGTGCCACACAAGGAAAATCATGAAAACATTACATTTTTTACGATTTATTTTATGTTTACTACATTTGCATAATATTTTTCATGTTCACGCCATGGTTGCTACGAGCAGACAACATCAGGAAATGGCATAATATATAAACAAAGCAGCTGAAACCCGTTACAACGTACCACCAGGAATGATTTCAGGTCCGGAAAAATGGGTTGAAAACCCATTGACCAATTTCCAGTTCCCTGTCCCGGTCCTGGTCCCGGTGCAGTGTGAACAACACAGCATAATATATAGTAACCCATTGTTCCCGGTCCCTGTCCCGGTCCAGTGCAGTGTGAACGTACCATTAGTGGTAATATAATTTTCCTTTTCCCTTTTCAAGCTTGAATTCGATGACAATGACTCCAATTACCGAGGCGTGAATGGCAATGGACCAAGTGTTGATAATGACACAGGTATGATAATCCCTTATGTTCCTAGTCCATAGGTTGGGCACAAATAATGACACTTACACGTTCTTTTATAAAATCTCCAGTAGTGAGCTAAAAGTAGACACATTTATTTCTTTCATGAAAGAAAAATCCTTTCAGGTCGCTTAAGGTCAGGATTAGAAATTAAAATCTCTTTGAGCAGGTGTGAAATGTAGAACGCTGTTATTTACCTGCAACAGAAATAAACTAAATAAAAATGATACCTGTAATTCGGGATTTTCGCGATAGGCAAATCTGACAGATCTATCAGATCTGACAGAAATAAAATGTAATTTTTAAGAATAATTACAATTGATAATTTAAATATGTGGATTATTTAACATTTCCAGTACTTGCTAGATTGCGGGTACATTGTCAAATAATTAACACAAATAAAAGCAATGGGGTAGAAATCCACTTAAAGGTCTGTTAGATCTGACAAATTAGTCAGAAATGTCTATCGTGAAAAACTAGAATGGAATGGCTAGGAAACATACCATCCGATTTTTTAATTTCATCAACCAACATCTTTCACATTTATTTTTTTTACAAACTATTGTGACAATAGTGACGGCGCCCAAAATTTTCAAAAAAAAAAATTGCACGAAATTAAAAAAAATTGTTCATGAGCTAAAATCATCAGTGTGAATTGATCTGAATGTTGTTGTCAAGTTTGGTTGGGTCCACCACAGCAGAACGAATGAATCACATTTATGTTTATTTCACTTTTTTACATTTTTAGGCATGGTAGTGCAAAATGGCACAGTTCCGTTTTTCACCAGACAGAACCATCAACCAGTCGCTCCGAACACTACAATGCATTTTGAGGACACGGATGACATAAAAGAACAGCAAAAGAAGAAGAAGGAAAAACTAAGTTTTACTCAGAAACTCAGTAGGAAGATGCATAGTACGTTGTTGATAATGCAGCTTTTTTGTCAAATTAATTTGATTAACCTGATTTCTTTTTAATTTGTCATTGTGTTTTTATTTCTTTTCATTTTTTTTTCATTTTTTAAAACTTAGGATCGGGAATATTACTTTCGTTCTCTCTGATCACCAACTGGGAAACGTTCATCAAAACTGATAGTTCTCCGAAGCATCTGAGGTGTTTGAACGGAATAAGGGTGATCAGTATGATCTGGATCCTAGTTGGACATAATTACATGACGTTCTTCAGTGTAGTAGGTGCGAAAACATTTTACTCCTTTTCTGATAAGATCATTTGTTATCTTTACAGAACATGAGCAGGAAATGTTTTCACCTACAATTATTTCTTTTCACCAAGATGGTCAGATGCTGGGAACTCTAACATGAATGTTCAGTTCAAATAATTCACATGGGGAAATTGAAAAGTCCCATTTTATGAAAAAAATTGTCAAAAAGTACACTAATTCTTCGTTGTCCAAACGGACTAAAATTAAAATTTAATCTAAATGGAAAGAGACAGAACTGGTCTCATGAATAACAAAATTTGTTTCCTTCCCATTCCCTTTGCTTGGCCACAAGAGGGTGCAATATATCAATTTTGGGACTTTTCAATTAACATTGGCGTCTATTGGATTTGAGTTCTTTTCTTCACCTGTGGCTTTGTTTTCAGATAATTTAATGATGTATGGCACGGAATCTCTCAAGGATTGGATGGACAACACGTTGATCGGGGCCGTCTATGCAGTGGATACTTTCTTTTTCCTCAGGTGATTTATGCTTTTTGAGAAAAAAAAAATTGGAGGACGCAAGTCCTTTTTGTGAGGCCACTGATACCCCAGTTTTGGACTTCTGGTGACATCTACCCTGGGTTTCAAAGCCAGGTTGGATCCCTTACTTGCCTGCTTTCTGGCCTGCATGCAATGGATTCCTCAGATTCACTTCTGGTGTGACACCTGCCAACCTCTTAACAGCCAGCAGGTGATTCATACGTAGGTTTTGGAAGAGGTATCCTTTCAGGACTAGTAACTAAATAACTTGACATTTCTCCAAAAATTATTTGTAAAATGTCTTGAAAATTATTTTGAGGAATTAAAGGTAGGACCAAAGAAATCAATGTAAATGATTAACATTCCCGTTTCTTTATTTTCAGTGGATTTCTTGTTGCCTATTTGACCCTCAAAACTTTAAAGAAGCGCGAAGGGAAAAACAACTGGCCGGGTTTCTACATCTACAGATTTATTAGGTACGAATGAACAAAAACTAAAACACCCTGCAATCTCCTAAAACTGTTTTCTTTGTCCAGAAGCTGGAAAAATATTCCAAGCTATTTTAATGTAAAGATGTTCAGAAAATGTTTCGGAGTTTTGGTGTGCGGACAAACAACAAAGATTTCATCAATTTAGTGTGAACTTTGAAACAAATCGATGTATTTATTTCAGGCTGACACCGATATACATGTTCACACTTTTCTTCCTGACCTCCCTGTTTTATCACATGGTTAATGGAGCCTACGCGGTAAGGGTTTATTCACACCAAGTGAACCGTAAATGAAAAAACGAATTCACAAAAGATGGGTTCTGAAAAGCGCTTATTGAAATAGTCCAGTTAAACCTGTTTGTGGCACGCCAGCTCCAAATCAGTTCACCGAACCCACACAGGATCCCTGGAGGGGTTTCAAAATTTAAAATTTGCCTCGAAGAAAACTGATGTCCGTTAGTTTGATATTGGTGTTTGGATGATTAGTATCTGTCAAATGCAAATCAAACAATTCCATACAATTCTCTCTGCGTTTTCCGCCAAAATGTGCCAATCAATTATTTTTACACTGATGTCATAATGAGTCATGAATCGATTTTTATGTTAGCCTTTCAGTGATTGGCTCGAAAGAAATGATATGGATTCTCTCTTTCGAACCTTCGTGAGAAATCCTTCATTCTATGTCTCTAGATTTTTTATGCAAGCTTTTCTCAAATTTCTATTTTATTCTACAGGGACTACATGAGGACCCCATGATGGTAAAAGCGTGCGACAAGTACTGGTGGTCCAACATGTTGTACATCAACAACTTTTACCCATACGTTGACAATACAGTACGTTAAGGTTTTTTGTCTCACGTCACCAGAGAACACTTGTTGTTTGCATGTCTATCTTGATTTACTCATTGATTCGAGTTTTTCACAAACACACAAAGTTGGCATTGTTGGCATTATTGCCAACTTTGTATTCCCATATATTTGCAATTATCTTCTTTAATTGCACCAACTGATTTGAGTAAATATGAAATTAGAAATCAAGGAGTATATGACACTTACATTTCAATGTTGAAAAACTGCATTGATCTGGTGAATTTTTAGTGGCACAGATAAAATGAAGTTGGCAATGTTGGCATTCTTGTATTGCGGAAAATTTGTGAAAAACTCTACTTATTGAAATAATGAAATCTTTCATTTTGATATTTTCAGTGTATGCCCTGGACTTGGTACATGGCCAATGATACTCAGTTCTACGTTATTAGTCCACTTTTTATAGTTTTATTATACAGGTAAAAGATTCACAGATCATTGCAATGCGTTACTGATAAACGTTTGAGGTTTATGATATGTGGGGTGGAAAATAGCAGAAGGGAAGAAAATACGGAATTTTAAGCCAATGAAGCGAAACCGTGGATAAACCGTCAAAAAAAAAAAAAAGACATTGCGTTGTTGACCCAATTTGTGGCACATAAACGGCATCATGACAACATTCTCATGTAAACAAATTCTAACTAATGACTGAATTTTAAAGTAGGCCTAATACATTCTGTGTAAACAAATTCTAACCAATGACTGCAGGTTAAAGTAGGCCTAATTTTCATAAAACTGCCAAAGTGTTCAGGGCTGGGACATGGTGTTAAGGGACACCCGACTCAACCAATAAGGTGACTCTTACGAGCCACCAATGATGTACAGATTGCTGTCACTTTTAAAGCGGCACTAAAGCTTTATTTCACAGCGAACTTTGTTTTGTAATATGAATTTTTTGACTTTGTGATTTTAACAAGTGGCAGTATCTGTACTTGATCGCCATGATTTTATTGGGACGATAACTATTTTGAAAGAAATGTAGTTATCACAAATTGTACAGTGCTGCTGTCTCTATCAAATACGAACCAAATTCACCGTAAATGTGGCAACAATTACAAGCCAAAATTTCATGTGCTATGGAGTTGACGGACACGTACATTACTAGCAATCATCGTAATGATTCTAACAGATTTTTGTCTTCTTATTCATGTAGATGGAGAAAAATCGGTTGGGGTGTGACATTGGCTGCTATCTTCGCTTGCTCTCTTGCAAATGGAATCAAGTCACATCTGTATGAAGCCAATCCGGTCTATGCCTTGTGAGTGCATTATGAGCTGCTCATTTGAAATAAAAAAGGGAAAGGAAAATATGAATGAAATATCTAAATCATCCGAGGGAATGCATTACTTGGAATTGCACGCAATTGGGTTGAATAAAGTAATTTTAAAATCTTCTTTGTGAATTTGCTTACAAATGACCCTTTAAAGACAAATTACGTTTGTTATTCTCAAATATTTAGTTGAGAAATATTCTGCTTCAGCTCCCACCATCCTTCCCAAGATACTATAAAGGCGGAGATCGACTTGTACTGGAAACCTTACTTTAGAATAATGCCTTATTTAGTTGGAATATTGCTAGCTGACATTATGTTTCGTCTGAAGAAAAATGAGGCCAAAAAAGTATACGCAAAGGTAAGAAGAAATCCTTTATCTCTAGTGAATTTAATAAATGAACTATAAAAATCCTTGTATAAAGAAAAATGGACTTAAAAATCTTGGGATTGTCCAATGGAATGCAAACTGAACATTGAACAATTTGACAAAAACCAGGAGTCAATCATTATTGGTGGCTCCTTATTGGTTACTTCAAGGGGTTTGTAACATCCTGTCCAGGGGGTTGTTAACACCTTTGGTAGTTTTATGATAATTAGGCAGGCCTACTTTAACCTGCAGTCATTGGTTGGAATTTGTTTACACACCCCTACAGTCATTTGTTGGAATTTGTTTACCAGAATGCTGCCATGACATCATTATGCCATGACGTGAACGTGCCACCAATTGGGTCAAGAACACAACGTTATATTTATTATTATTTGTAGGTGTTCCTGGTCCTATTCTGGATTGTGTCGCTTACAATATCTACTGCTGTTATTTATGGACTTAACGGTAATTACAAGGTCGATGAAATCTTGAAACCCCAGTGGTTGGCTGATTTGTTCATCTGTACTTCAAGGTTAGACGTTTTTCATTGTTAGTTTTTCCTAATTGGAGCTGCACTCTGTGGATTCTGTATAGAATCTGATAATTTGCTGAAGCATAAATTGGGGGTAAATTTAATTATTCTTTCTGTTATCTGTGTCTCCTTGGCACAGTGGTAGCATTTCTGTTTCCGGTGCATAGCCGTTTTCCTCTGAAATAAACCAAATTTGATTTCTTTCACAGGTTGGCTTGGGCCTTATCTTTAGCTTGGTTGGTGTACGCATGCGCTACCGGATCTGGAGGTGAGTGAAGGAATCTTTTCTTTGCTCATTTTAGAAGTGTGTTTGAAAGGAACAACAAAATTTCGTCCTCGCTGCTATGTTTGTCCCGCCACATGTTATTATTGTAAATACTTGATTAAGAGGTTTGACATGGCTCACTGACCTCTGTCTTCTCCCAGCTCTGATTCTAACTGTTGAGTGGAGTTTCCAGTACATCTCACAGTGACTGGAAATCAAAGGACCTTACGATGATGATGGATCCGAGGTGGTGGTGGGGGTCAGAAACATGTGACTTCTCACCTTTTAATTTTCTGCATTTTCATGCAGTTTTTGAGGAACATTGGTCAAAATATTAGGCCAGTGCCCCCACCTTTAGGGTTGGCATCCCTCTTTAGGGAATCCTAGATCCGTTACTGATTTCAGTTGTTCATTAATGACTGTTAATTGCCTCAATCTTGTGTTGTTTCAGGTCCTATCAACTGGATTTTATCGTTTAAATTCTATGAGCCTCTATGCAGACTGACGTTCATCGCTTACCTCATTCACCTCATCATCATGGCTCTATATTACTACAACGGAAACATGATTTTCAACTACAATAAAGTCACTTCGGTGCGTAAAAATATCAAACCCATCACTAGAAATGAACGTAATGTCGGTTATCCAATCATCATCAACACAGACACTATTGGCAATGTTATTTTATTACATCTGACAGAAATGAAATGCAATTTTTAATAATAATTGTAATTTATAATTTAAGTGTAAGGGTTATTTAATATTTCTGGTACTTGCTAGATAGCGGTCACATTGTCAAATAATTAACACAAACAACAGCAAGGAGTAGAAATCCACTTAAAGATCTGTCAGATTTGACAGATCTGTCAGAAATGCATATCGTGAAAAACTAGATTGCCTGTAGCAACAATAGCCATTCGTCAATTTAGACACCATGTTTTTACGTTAATTTCTAGTAATGCTTTGCAAAGGAGCAAAAAAATTTCAATGAAATAGATTAAAAAACGTATCAACAGATTTTAGTAGAAATACTGAAATACAGTTGAATGTTCAAGATTTATTTTTAAAATTTGACCCAAATAGATAACGCGGATATTTTGGATTTTCAATAAAGCATTTGAAACCCAAAAATCCTTGGTCAAACTCCTTAGTCAAACACACATAAGATATTTGTGGAAAAGTACAGTGTTAATTCATTTAAATGATTTACTGATAGACTGCAGTATTACTTCGGACTTTAAGTGATACTATATTGTTATTTTTCTTTTATTTTAGACCTGGATGGTTCTGGCCAATATCAGCTTGACTCTCATTTTCTCCACCATATTACATCTCACAATAGAGGCGCCTCTTTGTACACTCACAAAAATAATGCTTGGAAAGTGAGAGAAAAGAGTCCAATTCTTAACGGATTTTAGACAAATTTCCATCCAAAACTCTTACCATAGTGACAATGTGAATTAAAATTAGTTGTATGAAGATGTCATTTAAACACTGTTAAGACATAAGATATCATGTCATTGGTTACAGTTAAAGTACAATTCTGATCCCGAGAAAAGGAAACGATGGAAATGTGGATTTTGTTTCCTGAACTGTGGAAAAACAGGCAATGCAATGCGAAACAAAAATCAATGCAAATTCAATGGACTTCATCAGTACACGGCAGGGGTAATGCTGCCATTCTCGCAATCGATAATGTCAGGGGGATCAGAGTGGCAGATCGCAGGTAAACTGGAAAAACAGAAAAAATGAGAATTTCTCTTCCATAACTTGCACAACTGTTTTTAAAATATGCCTATACAGTTGGCATTTTGATTAATCAAATTACACACATGGAATTTTCTAATGGCACCTTCACGATTCTCCTAAACTTTTGAAAAACAATTTTGTCAATGAACTTGATTTAACTTTATTCAATTTTTCTGCAATCAAATTGTTTTTTAAAAGTTTAGGAGAATTGGCAGGGTGCCGTTAGAAAATTCTATGTGGGTAAACTGATGAATCAAAATGCTGACTGTATAGGCATATTTAAAAAACAGTTGTGAAAGTAATGGAAGAGAAATTCTCATTTTTTCTATTTTTCCTAAACTCGATTCAAGTTGATGAGTTTACATGCAATCTGCCGTGCTGATCCCCCCTGAATGTATTCACGCATTTCCGAGGAAATTAATTGTTCGTTGGTTATCCAAGTATATCCAAGTTCAGCATCTTGTGGCAGCACTATCCTGTCTTTGCAGTGGAATAATGGGTTTACTGGTTACAAATGTATGTAGACTTACACAGGCGCAATATTTTGACAATTTGTGAGGCAAAAGATATAACCGGTGACACGATAAACTTAGCTATCTAGTTTAACCAGGGTATATTGAACTTTACATGACCTTGACCTTGACCTTCTAAACCTTACGCTTGAGCTACTTATCACCTCAGGTAGTCATCATGAATAACATAATGTATCTTATCGACGTGAATGTCAGCCATTCTGGAAAAGTCTTTTTCGTCTTCCATTTTTTTTCAAAACTTGGGTAAAACGGAACCAGCAAACGACTCAGGTAAACTACTAAGGTGACTGTATTGAACCACAAAAAGTTATTAACGGAACCAGCAAACGACTCAGGTAAACTACTAAGGTGACTGTATTGAACCACAAAAAGTTATTAATGCTATACTTATTGTATCTGTGATAGTTGGTCAGTTTATGTCTTCTACGAGTCCTAAACTCGTATCGAAACAGGAAAGCCGCATTACCTTTGGTATTTTACATTGAAACCATGTGAAACATTTTTGACAAATTAATTAATTGCAAAACAGGCATATTTTGCCTTAATTTTATAGTAGAGTACCCCACTGGACAAATTTCAGTACCACAGTACATTGCACAAAATATTTTCCTACACAACAAATATTCAGTTATTATTCGTAGGTACTGCCACCAATACAACTTGTAAAGTCACACATTACTCACATGTCGCGTGGTTGGCATTTTATTGTATTTTAAATAACAGTTTGAAGTTACTGGAGAAAATGTCGTTTACTTCTCCAATTGTTTCATTTGTTCAATATATGAACCGCATTTATACAAAAGTGAATAAATATTATTCTGAAAAATTGTTGTTACGAGACAACCTGAGTGTGTGTGTATGCGCGCGTGCGCGCGCGCGCCTTAGTGTGTGTGTGTGTGTGTGTGTGTATGTGTGTGTGATTGAAATATCAGGCAGAATGTGAGAGATTTCATGAATGAAATATGAGTTTGATCGAAAAGGAACTTTTTTAACATTTTTTTTTCAAATCTAGCGATGAGTTCTTCATTTACACTCTGACATATTTAGCTTATTCATATTAATAAATGTTTATTTCATGAACAATACCATCATCTTAGTGTAAGAAATAAAACTTAAAATTTACCCATGTATTAACATACACCTTTTTACAAACCTTAAAATACATTTTAAAAGACCTTTAATGTACCGACAGTATTTACAGGTCTTCGGGCTTCATGCTATGTAAAAGCTAGATTGGAAACAGGTGATTTTTCGTTTAAAAACAATTTCAAAATTCAGTAAGAAGCAAACAAACAAGCACCGCTAGTCTGGTCTGTTTCAGCCGAGAGGTTTCTGAGAAGTGTCACACACACACACGCGTGTGCGCACACACACACACACACACACACACATGCACACATATGCACACACACACACACACACGCGCGTGCGCACACACACATGCACACATACGCGCACACACGCACATATGCACACACACACATACACACACACACACACACATACACATACTAAGATTTGTCCTTTAATCCCTGACACTGCTTATCAATATAACTAATCTCAAACCACTAACTTGAATCATTTACTCTGATAAGGAAACCTTTTGATTACTACTTCAATTTAAATAATAATAATAAATAGGATCAAAAACAATGTTATGGAATAAGACGTTTTGAAATACACCAATATGCCAAAACGTTTTTATGGCGAAAAAGAAGTTTGCATTAATGATGACCAATAGTACAAACAGTATGAGTAATCAAACGTGACTAATTTATAAAGACAAGATGAAAAAAGAGGGAATCTCGTGACTCTTTGTTTCAATAAATACCCAAGGTAAAGATTATACGAAGAACTTGTACAAAGTGGAAAAAAATATGGAAAGAAGAAGAGTCTTGTTAGGATTCTTGACTTTTACTTTTCTGACGTCAATTTCACCAGTACAAGCTCAGACACAAGATCGTCGCATGCTCACAAAGCACCATCAACGTTTGGATTCTTCGGATTTTGAAGAACTCGCTTCTGAAGTTTCACGCTTTCCATACACCTTCTATTCTAAGTCATCACGAGAAGGAGAATTCAATGCAGTATCGGGAAAATGCAGCGCGGATGTACAGAAAGTAGCAGATGATTTTGCTTTGTCTGAAGATTATGCCATGAGAAGTAAGTGCACTATCTGCTGGGGTGATGTACAGCTACGCGAAAGAGACAAAGAGGTTTTTCAAAATAAATTTTAGACCAATTGGACCAATTAGTCTAAACAATTTGATAGTTACCTCACTGACTCACAAATGCTAGTTATCAAGTTGCCCTGACTATCAATTCGGACACTGTTATTCAGATCTATCTGTTGTATTTTCGTGTTAATAGGCGATACCTCTCTCAATAAGAGCTGTACTCAATGAAGTACAATTGCAATCAAAATATATCACATTTATCTTGATAAATAATAAATCTACTTGCGATCTACTTGAATTCGACAATGAGTTGTAATCTATCTATTCACACTGACCAGTTATACTTTTTATTTGTCTCATGAACTATTTTTAGTGGTTGACTCATTCGGAAAGCCAGGATCAGGAATAATGGACGGTAATCTACAATGGTACGGGTCTTTTGAACAATGCAAATCAGCTGCTGACTACAAAAACACTTCTGGAAATGTCGACTTTTCCGGGCTCTATTGTCTCTCTATGATACAACAAAGAGCAAAAGTGGGTATTAGAATTTCTTTAAAAGAAAAACTTAACAAAACAACATTTGTCTGTGGCAGTGGCAGGATTTCCGTGACTTGGCAAGTGGCTGCTAATGTGCATTTGATGCGTTGAATTAAATATTTCGAAACTATACATAACTTCCTGACTGGTTCTTCCTGGCTGTCCCTTTCTGGCTTATCGTTCCATGGTGGTCTCTTCCTCGTTGTTTCCTTCCTGGGGGATCTGTCCCATTGTATTATGGACAGACACGCATGACTGAAAACATTACCTTCCCCCAACCTTTGAATGTAATGAGGTGCCCTCAACTGGGGCTCAAGATGGTCCTGCAACAAGCAATTTTCATGTCCCTGGGGGGGGGGGGGTTTGGTGACCAACTTTCAACTTTTGGTGCTGAGTCCAAGTCTGCTAAAATGCCCCTATGCCTGGGAGTAGGGGGGGGGTTAGGTTGGTGACCAACTTTCAATTTTTGATGCTGAGTCCAAAACTGCTAAAATCAAAATGTCCCAATGCCTAGTGGTGAGGGGGAGGATTAGTTGGGGGGGGGGGGTGGTGATCAATTTTCAACTATTGATGTTGAGTTCAAATGCTGAGAACAAAACGAGGGATAAATAAAGTAAATACCAATGGCATTTTTAAAACAGTGAACATAAAAATATTACAAAGAATTTTTGAATTTAATAATTTTTGAGAATTTTATCTTAGTTTTTCAGAGTTGGAGTTTGTTTACCAGATTCCTGCAATGAAACAGAAGCGACAACAGTGATTGACGAATGTAAGTTAACTACAAAACTATGCCCTCCATGGACTGAATTGAAATCGAACGAGCCTTCGAGTTTTGTCCTTCTGAGGGAAGGGTTCCCTTACCAACCTGATCTGGGGAGGGAGGCCCCAGAATCACACACAGTAAACACATTACTTTTCCCCGTACTTCATAGGTGATCAGTAATTATGAGTCACCGTAATGTTTTTATTAGGCATTTTAACATTTATTTTTAACTGTACAGTTTTGTCTGGATTTGGTTGGAATGTGTTTGGAGATGTTCAGTGTGTTTATTCATTGCCATGGAGACCTGGGGATACTGTCATGGTGTGAGTAACAATGTCATTGCGATTTTAGCTACAAGGGTAAAAGTAAAATGTGTTCAAGATCTGTAGAAAGGAGTGCTATGTTCAAAACATGAAAACACAAAATGCACAATTTGCATGTGTTGAATAAGCTGCAAAAGTCTGAAATGATATTAATATTTCTGTTTGATCAAATGTTTTTACATAAGCAAAGGACAAACGCAAATCCCTAATTCTCAAAATACAATTGGGAAAGGACAAATTTGTCACTGTATACAAGAAAAGATTTATCCCATAAAGTAATTTTAATCAGACTGGACAAAGAATGAGTCTGTAATTTTAAATTGTAATGCAGAAAATGGACATTTTCAATTTCCTCGTTTGTTTTCTCTGAAAGGTCACGTAAACCAAAAAGGAAAAATAACGTCATGAACATAGTTCAAATGGTGTCTCATGACCTTGTTAAATGACATCCAAAAATGATGTCAAAGCATTCATTCTGTGTAAAAAATTCCAACCAATGACTGCAGGGGTGTGTAAACAAATTCCAACCAATGACTGCAGGTTAAAGTAGGCCTGCCTAATTATAATAAAACTGCCAAATCCTTGGGACAGGATGTCACGAATCCCTCGAAGTAACCACTACTGTACGAACCACCAATTATTTCTTGTTTATTGTGTGTATTTGGTGATAATGTTTTTTTTTTCATCGCAGAGTTGTAATATCTCTGTTCGGGATCTTGGTGGTACTTTCCACTGGTTATGAACTCTGCATTAGACATAAGCAAAAGTGTATGAGGAGTGAAACCAACGGAGAGATGTTGCCCGTTGACAACGAACATGTGGAGGATGTCAAACTGACGAAAGTCAACACAGTCAGCAAAGGACTTGAAGAAGACAAGGCTGAATCTGCTTCACAAACAATCAATTCGACAGTTTATTTGGTGCAACAGGGGCAAAAACATAAAATAGAGGCTCAACCCGACAAAGGTAACAATGACTATTCACCATGTTAGAAATATAAGAAACATAGTTATAGTTATTTAGTAACGAAGATAATTGGAAATGGAGAATTTTTCACTGTACATGTAAGATGTAACAAATCCATCGCAATTCTTACGTTCTTGAGCAGGAACAGCATTGCGAAAGGACGAAAAATTACCTTGCTTATTTAAAGATCCATTCCCGAGTTTTTGGCTTGGTTGACTCAGACCAAGTGACTTGACCTTTGCCAGGTGGCAAAGGCCAGGTCACAATGTCTAAGTCAAACCAAGCCAAAATTTGAGGGGGTGGATCTTATTCTAACCCAAGAAAAAAGTTCAATTCAAAAGACCCATTAGTTTCATGGGAATTTGCCTTTTAAATGGCCAACTTAGTTGACTTTTTGCCCTGGGGCAAAATAGCTTGACACGCCACCAAACTATTTTGCCCTGGGGCAAAAAGTCAACCAAGTTGGCCATTTAAATGAATTACAGGGACAGGGTCTTGGTGGCATCAGACCAAGCACCTTGGTCCAGGGCAACTAAGAAGGTCTCAGCGGGTTAGAATACTAGTCCAAACTAACATCAACAAAACCTGTGTATAATGAACACGCAACGTAGAATTTTATTTCGTATATTTTCTGTTTATTTATAGATATTAAACAAGAAGCACTATTTTCATTTTCCATCGCATCCAATGTGAACAAATTGGTCTCCATGACGTCCACGCCAAAAGGGATGGAGAGTCTAAACGGAATGAGAGTTCTGAGTATGGCCTGGGTCATTCTTGGTCACACCTCCATCATTACAGCCAGTGGATTTACCAGTATGATTTTCTTCCTTCATTAAAAGTACTAATACCTAAGCAACAAAACTAGCTTCGAGACATTCTGTTGACAATAGTAAAGTTGGTATGACACTAAATATTAGCCGGAAATACCTTTACCTTACACTTAGTTGAACGCAAGTTTCTGATGTGTTCATTTCATCTGTTTTGCAGGTAATATTAATGCACTCAGCAGTGTGTACAAATCCTTCACATTCCAGTTCATTCTCCAAGCAAATGTGTCAGTGGACACTTTTTTTTTCCTCAGGTGAGTTATGGATTTATATCTTTCCGTAGTACGAGGGAAGGTAATGTTTTACAAGCATCTGTCATTCTGCTCAGGTTCGGCAGGAGGGTCATTTCACCTTGTGGCTTATTCACACTGCACGGGAACGGGACTAAGACAGGAACAGGAAAACTCGATCAGTACAATAGGAAACAATGGATGCTGGTTCCTTTCCCTGTCTCAGACCAGTGTGAACATTTCCGTGCAATATATTAGAACCCATTGCTTCCAGTCCTGTTCCCTGTACCCAGTCGCATTAACATGCAGTGTGAATAATCCATCAGACCTGACCCCATCCAGACCACGGGCTCTTGACCTACCCCTCCCTTCCCTCCTGGACCATAAACTGCTGACCTGCTCCATCCCCCCCTTGGCTAATGATAGTCCAGGGTGATCATAGGGAAGCGGATACCGTGGTTGGTATGCTGTCTTTTTTGTTTGACATTGCAGTACTTTATGATGTAATTTCAGTGGATTTTTGGTCGCTTATGGAACACTCAAACTCCTAAAAAGAACAAACGGAAGAATGAACTGGGCTTTATTCTACATCCACAGATACCTCAGGTTATCCTTGTTTATCATTTAATAATCTGAGAACATGGTGCGGAAAGGGTCATACAGACTGAGCGAAAGCGAACGCTGTAGTTATTTTGTGAAGGTTCATAAATAAATTCAATGTGCTGCTGACATTTTACAGACGCAATAATCAAAAATCTCTTTATATTTCGATCAGTGTAAATGGGCTCGACGTTCCATTTTCACCGCTTATGGTCCATTCACACCAACTTTTTTCTCAACCTAAAACTATTGTGATAAATCGCAATCGCAATAGCGGAAATATGGCTACACAACCCATTCTTGAACATAATCGCAATCGCAAAAAGTATGAATGCATGGTATGAATGCATCCATAGGGTACAGTACAACCCAATTTACGCGAATGGTAATTGCAATAGTTTTAAGTTGAAAAAAAGTCGGTGTGAATACTCCATTAAAACGGGTGATTGCTTACGTAGCAATTTAAATTGGGTGAGGTAAAGAAATAATTCAGTTACTCACTAACAAGAGACATCATGTAAAAGTCAAGCTACAGCGGCAGTGTATGTGTTACAGTGAATCGAACCTAAGTTTTTAAGAGGAACCACTAGATCTAGTTCCATTCACATTAATCCTTGTTGCAATAAACCTCAGACTCTCTTGTTTCCAGACTGACGCCCATCTATCTGTTTGTAATATTTTTCTGGGTAACAATTACTCTTCATTGGATATCTGGTCCTTACGAGGTAAGTAACTACAGCCACCTGGACACTATTACTTATTGCATGCCACTGAGGTAGGTGTGGGGGTGGGGATGGGGTTGAGTTTGGGACCCCTGGACTCCGATACAGCTTTTCCCTAACAATTTATATATTCTGTCATGTCTTGTTCATGTTTTTGCATTTTCACTTGAAATATTAAAATGTGCAGAATGTACACTGTATTCCATACTTACTTTGAAAATATTTAGTACTACTTTACAGAATTTAATATGTCCAAAAACTTAAATATACAAATAAAGTAGATGTCACTTCTTGACATTATTTGGACAATATAAAATCAGGACAGCAGTACAGAAAACTTAAGAGATATAAAATTTATAATTTGATCATATTTACTCATTTTTATTTGTATTTGAAACAAAGGTATCCATCTTAGAGAGCAACTAATGTGGTTGATTTTTAATCAGAAATTGTTCCGAAAAACTTGTATTCGAAGGAGGTGAATCTTACCCTGCTGGACCCATCGATAGTGGCATGTAACAAGGATTTTATTCCGTGACACACGGTGAATTCGAAAAGTGAGGTGAATAAATCTCAAACTCACCTCCTTATTTCCAGGGGGAGGTAGGTTTGAGGAGGTGAATTCAAGATGGGTGGGGGGGGGGGGTGAATCCGAGATTTAAGGGGTAAATCCGAGATTTATTTACCTCCCAAACAGCCAATCAGATTCCAGAATCGCGACGATCACAGAATAAAACATGTAATTTGTTGCATGTCTAACATAATCCTTGTAAAAAAATGTTTTAAAAAGTGAATCTGAGGATCACACAAGAGAGAAAGCACGCAAGGGATCCGCCCCGGCTTTGAAACCCAGGGCAGATGTCACCAGAATTCCAAAACAGGGGTATCAGTGGCCTCACGAAAAGGACTTATGTCCTCCAACAATTTTTTGAAAAAATGTTTAAAAGTTCAACTATGTAAGTGTGCTGCATGACACAATAAGTTGACACAAATTATCCTGATGATTTACTCTTTTTTCAGATACAAGAGTTACAAGATTATTATTCTATCAGAAAATGCTACGAATGGTGGTGGACAAATATCCTTTACATAAACAACTTCTATCCGGCTGAACAAGCTGATATGGTCAGTATCGTGAAGCTGTTATTCCTACGAGATTTTGGGCAATTATATATATGTGGAAATCTACTCCATTGTGTACATTATTTCTTATCAGTCATTGTCTTGAAATGAAATCTCAATGGCATTTAGAATGCAGGTTCTAGTCTACCTGAAGTAGGAAACAAAGTGGCATAAAATTACGTTTGTTCAGATGGAAAGAAAATTGCGGTAAACTCTTTTGATGATCACTTTTAATATATTTATAATTTATATTATATCTCGAAAACATTTTAGTGCTTGAATTGGTCGTGGTATTTAGCGAATGACATGCAGTTTTACATCATCAGTCCAATCTTCATTTATGCTCTGTACAAGTAAGTTAACAGATTATGCTTCTTCCTCTCCGTTCCGGAACGAAACAGAAAGTCTCATTTCGTCACATTCTTCAAATGAGACCAATGTGAGACACCAAAAATATGTCTTTCTGATTCAATTCGTGTTTCTGGTAAGAAAATATTGTCTTACGATAGACAAATATGAATTTCATCCTTGGAAACTAAGTTGATAATTTTTGGTGGCTCATTAGAGTCACCTTAGGTTTAGGTTTTTTGCCCCAAACTTTTTGGGCTCATGGTGGGGACCTACAAATGACATTTACTGTTCTGTTACTGTAGATAGGATGTTGGTGTTACTTGGAGGTGATGAGGACACCTCAATACTACATGGTTCAACAAAACTTATTTGAACTTTTTGTACGCAGTGGTGGTGGGAACAAAAATACCTAGTTTAGGCTCCCTTTGTGCCCTTTGAGCCTTTCATGCCCTTCGTGCCCTGGTCCCAATGGTTGTGGAGACACAAAAACTACTTCACTGGGTGCAAAGGCTGGGTGCAAGGCAGCGTACAAAGGACACAGGGCACAAAGGCTGGGCATATAGGGTACAAAGGTAGGGTGGAAAGGGCACAAAGGCAGGGCGTGCAGGGTGTAAAAGCAGCCTTTGCACCCTTCACATTTTGCCTTTGCACCCTTCGCGCCCTCAGCATCCAATAAGTCACCTGGTAAAACTTTCACTACCTCATACTTATCTTTTTAGAAAGAGGTTTGTCGGTCATTCGTTACTTACTACGGGAATTGTTTCCAACCTAATGGCGATTGGGATAATTTATGACAAGTATGGAATCGGAGATCCGTGAGTAACAATGCTTCTTGCTGTTCAGATTGATTTAACAACAACAACAAAAAACAGATGGTCGTGTAACAATTGAGGGTGGGTTACAAAATCCCTATTGGTAGTTGTCATTATATTCATATCATGTTTTCCAGCATTTTCCGGTCAGTTTCGGAGAAAGAAAATTAATGTAGTTCACTGGAGTTTGTGGTATGGATTGCGTGATTTCACAAACATGAGTACAGTTTTTAACTCATGTTGTGAATGAAATATTAGATATGTGACCATTATTGACAATAAAAAAAATCACGTAGCTTTTTTATTGAAATGCCTAATAACAACCAACATACCATTTAATCCCAGTAGTTACTTGCACTGAAACATGCAAATGATCGAGGTTTTCACAAACACACAAAATTAGCAATAAAAAACACATTTTTGCACTGCCATAAATTTGCAGATGGGGTTAGCAAATGGGAAATTAAATATCAGTGGGTTGTGGACTTATGTATTTTAGTGTTGCAGTCTTCATTGGTCTTGTTCATTTTTAATGGCAGAGCCAAAACAAAGTTGGCAATATTGTCATTCCTTTATTGTGGAGAGTTTGTGAAAACCTCGACTGGCCTTTGCCTAATTTCTTGAAATGAGGAACATTTCCAAAAGATTTCTCAAAGATTTTCAAACATAGGTTTGGGGTCAGATTATTGCTCTTCAGCAACACATTTTCATTTGTGCCATGAATCATTTTCTTCTGCTGACCTGTTGTCTTTTATTGCAGGAGTTCCACGGTTGACTCTGACATTCAAGGAACTTTTGCGGATCGCATGTACGTTCGCCCATACTATAGGATAGCTCCGTATCTGGTGGGAATCGCCTGTGCTGATGTCTACATGGCGACAAAGGATAAAGTAAAGAAATTAAAGGCCACCTGGTGGAAGGTAATGCAGAGTTTTGATCATTCAACAGTTCTTGACAGTTATCGGCCGAGACACGTCGTCTGGGAGCTTGAGACCAATCATATCTTCAGTGGATTGGCATACTTTCTAGGGGTGTACTGATACTGTATTTGGGTCTGAGCTGATCAGAATACAGTGGACTCTACAGGGCCACAAAAAATAAACATCAGGCTGCGTAGAGACTTATCAGGTCAACTTGATATAATTCTCCATACACTTCCACGGACTTGTGCCAAATAAGACTTCAAACGTGTTTTCAATTAACCTTAGCTTCAGGATCAGTACTCACGTTCAGTACTGAGTTTGGAAAGACTGCTCCTCTGAAATTACTAGAAATAGTGAGGTCATGTAACCAAGGTAATATGTAAACAAACGAGCGTAATCTGTTCTCAAATGACCATATATGGTCATGCAAAACAGGATGTGTCTCAAATAAAGCATTTCTATTGGGTCCAACCTGTTTGTTTACCCTATAGAGGCAATACTCCCAATCGATAAGTATAACTAGTAATGCTTCAGTAAAAACACTGCCCATTTTGGACTGGCAGTCTTTCTGAACTCAGGACTGAAGCCCAGTACTGATCCTGAAGTTGAACCATAGGAGAGCCACCTTCAAACCGTCTGTAGGTAGCTTGTATTTCTATTGAACCAGGTGTTTGTGGTTGTGATGTGGATCGTGGCTGTCGGGTTGAACTGGACATTACTGTACGGAGTGTATCCGCACAACAGGGACGGGACGACCATCTCTCCTGTCTGGCTCAACCAACTCTACGCATCAACCCTCAGACTCGTCTGGGCCCTCTCGTGTGCGTGGGTCACGTTCGCGTGTATGACCGGTTGGGGAGGTGAGATTCTTTTTTAGAGGACACAAATCCTTTTGTATGGGGCCACTGATACCCCCTGTTTTGGACTTCTGGTGACGTCTGCCCTGGGTTTCAACACCAGGTGCAATGGATTCCTCAGATTCACCTCTGGTGCCAGATGGAATTTTGCTTTACAAAATTTTTTTTGCACGTAATTGCGTAATGAACGGTGAAGTGGCCAGTAGATTGCAGTATTGAAAAGAAATTGTGTGATACATTGCAAGACAAAATAATATTCCAAAGAAATAAAAAAATTTTAGACACCACCACCACCATCATGGCTTTACAGCGCCATTAACTTTTGTAAAGCAAAATTCCATCTGCAATACCTGCTGACCCCTTGATGGCCAGCAGGGCAGTCAGTTGCATTTCCTACATGCATGTAGCAGAGGTAGGATGCCGGGATTCGAACGGGAGACCTCCCGCACAGTAAGCAGACACACTATCCACTCGGAGGTGAGATTTTTTACTCAGACACCTGCGATAATGAGAAGGAAGCCACTCCTCCAACCCGGACCAGACCTAGCCTGGTGGAGGGGTAAGTTCACCTGGTCGGGGTGGTAACCCTACCCCTCCCCCCGGGTAAATCTGGTCTAGCATGGTCGATATTGCCTCGTAATGCCAATGAGAGGCTCTCTTGTTTTACAATGGCTTAAAAAATTCTGACCGTGGCGAGATGATACCATTTTCTCACTGACGTATCTGCTTTTTATATTTATGGTCCACAAAACAAGAATGCCAACATTGCAACTTTGTTTTAGCTCTGCCATTAAAAATCAGCTTGTCCAATGTAGCATTTATCCTAAAAATGTAATCCTCATATGCCCCTTGATTTCTAATTTCACATTCACTAGCGTCAGTTGATGTAAATAAAGAAAACTGCAAATATATGGCAACTCAAAGTTGGCAATAATGCCAACTGTGTGTGATTGTGAAAAACTCGATTCAATGGTTTTAAAACAAGCGCTTGTCTCTATTTGCCATCACAAATAAGCAAAAAGTGCTCTAATTTTTCGTAGAGACTGTTGCAGAAACTGGAGCTGAATTGTTTTGAAATGTAATAGAAAGTACCAGATGTAAGATTTCAAAATGTGTGCGTGATCGGTGGTTTGATGTAACTCAAGGTTTTCAACAAGTGG
Source organism: Haplosyllis leylae (assembly GCA_038406175.1). Classification (NCBI taxonomy): domain Eukaryota; kingdom Metazoa; phylum Annelida; class Polychaeta; order Phyllodocida; family Syllidae; genus Haplosyllis; species Haplosyllis leylae. Next base: position 23,605 of record JBCAUG010023899.1, read on the forward strand.
CGCCAAACGGATTAATATCGCAGGTTCGGAGGCGCCAACCCCCAAGGGGGAACACAAACCCTATGTATTTATTATTTTTTCTTGAAACTGAATGTTTTAGATCCGCCGCTCTGACGTGTAATTCTCGTCTCACTAACGTAACGGAATATTATTGCGGATCCAGGATTACCCAGATGGCGGGGCGCTGACCTCCGGGGGGGGGGCGACATACTCTTTGTCCAATTTTTCCCGAAACTGCTTGAAAATGAAGACATTTTTGGCCCGGGGGGGGCGTGCGTCCGTCGCGCTCCCTAGATCCATCATGGATTGCGAACCATAGATGTTCATGCCAACTTCTGTTTTTTCAAGTGGGGCAGGTACACTCCACCAGTAGCTGTTAGTGATACTGCAACAACATTCTCCCTGTACGAGAGTGACAATTTAAGTCTATGTTGCGAACATTTTATTTGACACAAAACGATGCACTTAGACTTAGTTGTCATTTGTTTATCGGATCAGGAGGTAAACAAACGAAGACTGTGAGGGGCAAGAAATGCGGAAGCTATTCTCAAGTCTTTGGTGTGCGGGTCCTCTGTTCCACTCGTTCCATTCTCATAATTATCAGACCCCCCTCCGCCCCTACCCCCCCCCCCACAGCACACTGGATCCGCTTTTGGCTTCTTACTTCATCCATCATGTAAGAGCCCATTTACATATAATGACAGCGATGCATCTGCAATGTCACTGCGACATCGCTCCGAATGGGTTGCAAAACGATTTCCAAGCGACAGTGGCTGACGCTTGGTGTAACAGCACAGGACAGAATTCATATGTTTGATTTGGGAGCGATCTCGCAGCGGTGTCGCAAACGCTGGATGTAAACGGGCCCTTAAAGAATATTTGTCGCTTACCTGTGAGAAAGGTGACCATCATCTTCCTGTGTTTAATTCTTTCTTACCTGTGAGAACGGTGACCATCATCTTCCTGTGTTTAACCCTTCGTGCACCGGAGCTAGATTCCTATGGGAACTGATATAACAGTGTGAGACCGCAGTCTTGTTTCTGAAATCAGCTCTGGCCTCAGTCTGTGGACTAAATATATATAAACATATATATATATATATAGATATGTCGGATTTTACGTAAAACAGTGACCAATTTTGTGCTATCGTGACGTTTTTTTTTTAATCTTCATTATTTTCCATAACTTTCTATTGTGAAGTGTGTATATGAATGTAGAATCCTCAATAAAAA
>JBCAUG010023900.1:0-10572 GCA_038406175.1 Haplosyllis leylae
AACCTTTCAAACTATGTAATAACTTTCAAAGTGGATGCTCAGATGTCTGTGATATTTGCAGATTTTTCAAGGGAAAATCCCTGAAAAAATTCACCCATTGACTTTAATAGGTCAGAAATTAATGATATTGTCGTTTTAGTCCGAAATTTTTGCTGTTCCTTCTTGGTGTTACTATCTGTAATCTCCGCCAACCTGCCACACACACCAGTGAATATCGTGATTTTAAGGTAAATTGTACAGAATTTCCTGTTCTGGGACATTAAACTTTCTGAAAAGTAAGAAAAGATCTTACCTTAACACACAATGTGAAGGTGGGATTTTCCATTTTATCACCTGAAGAGAGCTTCCCTGAAAAATGGCCTGACTGAGATAGTGCTCACCCGGTTCGGAGTATGTTTTTGATGATTTGATTGCGCCTGCCAAAACATATATAATAACCAGAAATAAAACATATTTCTCTACTGCGTAAGTAAATCGCGACATATATCTGAAAGGTTAGAAAATCGTTTTGTTTATGTGTTCAAATTGATTCAGAGAAAATCGAATTTTCCAGAAAAAGTTCACAATTTTGTGATCACACTGGAAAGTAAATAATTTAGTAAGGAGAATTGATAATAAATAGTTTATGAAATGAATTTTTAATGAAAGAATTTTACCGTGTTCAGACCGAGGCAATAAAATCCATTGAAACTTATATAAATATAAATTCATTAAAATGTCATCAGGTACGTGAATTGTAAAGAGGGATAGCAAATCTATACTTTTCTTTAAGTTTTTACAATTTAAAATTTGGCATCCTACCTCTGGTGGAAAGGAATTCTTTTGAGGCATTGTTGAAGAGACTCTGTAGCATCACCACACACGATCCTATCAGTTCTTGGTTTCTCATAAATTTAAGTCGTCTGAAACTGAAAGACTAATACAGTATATATAAAAATGACGTCGTGACATCAGCAACGTTTACAATTCTTGCACGTGAAAGGACGTTACTGATAAACAAATTAGCTGATTGGACCCTAATTGCTGGCTCATTTAGAGTCAGTTTAATGATTGAAACAAGGGACCCATAGTCATAGTTTTGTGGGAGTATGCCTTGGCACTTTTATGATAAGTAGGCCTATTTTAGCTGCAGTCACTGGTCGAGATTTGTTTACACAGAATGCCAGCATGACATCATAACAGATCTGCTTGTGGTGACTTTTCACAGCGTGGTATTTAATAGTACCAGAACATTTTCCCCAACCCCCTGCCCTCTGCCGTGGAATCAGTCACTAAGCTGACTCGAAACGAACCAACAAAATTCAAGTCGCGATGTTAGACGTTCGCCTGCTGGTTTGTTGGTATGTTACAAAAAGGCATTCTGACGTCACAACAACATTCTGCTTAAATAAATTCCCACTAATGAATGCAGCCCAAAGTAGGCCTACTTATCACAAAAGTGATAAGAAGAATTCTAAAAAGAAAAATTCCGGTGTTTAGAAGACTTTAATTTGAATTCCAGAATCCTTAGATAAAATTGTCTTTTGACGGAACTGCACATTAATACAACAGCAGCAGATCGATAGCATAATCTCTGGTGTTATTATATTTGCAATTGCTTTTCCTGCAGACAATTTTGCAACAGATTAAGCTACAAATAAATGCACCAATAGATGGCATTAAACGCACTAAAATATAATGTACCTCCGAGACAGTTTTATTTCCCAGTTGACAAGGTCTCAAAGAATAACTATCTTTAACAATATAAGGTTTATTTTTATGGCTATTGATTGTTATTATTACGTAAGCAAATTCTCAGAGCCCGTGAAGTGTTGTCTAAGATGCAAACAATAATAGATTTAGAAGAAGTTGAAAGGAACAGCTGAACTACAAACGTACCTGGGGTTGTAGCAAATCACGGATTTCCATCTTAATTTATCCTAAATACTTCAGTAGTATCATTAGATTGTAGGATGAATGTTGCCAATTCGTTTAAATTATATATTTTGAAATTACTGGCATTGCTTGATTCCTGCATGTTATTACAATCTTTTAGATACCGTGCAGTGAAAGAAAGCTCGCTCAAGGGTGAATTCAAGGAAAGTTTTTCGGACATCACTGCAACAGAATGCAGCAGAAAGTGAGTGATCTTATCAAAAAATTTTACATGTTTTTATCCTGGAGACATTGCATCTCCTCTTTGGAACTTCTGTAAATATTATTGCCTCATTCCCAAAACCCCAACCGAATGTTTGACAGCAAACTTATTATGTAAGCTACCAACTATAAAAGGGGAGATTTGTCTGTTGGATTGTTGATCATTTTGCTTGGCGATAGTCACTGAGTTGTTTCCCGAATAGCTTTAGCTGAATTCATTGAATTAAAAAAATCAATGTAATGGATTACCGTATTAAGTAAGTAATCTTTTGAAATTTGAAAGAATTCCAGGGAAACATATATGCAAATACCATTATGGTTCTGTCCTTGTCCAGGCTCACACAAAGCTTCCTCCACCAAACTCTTCGAAAAGGTGTGATACCATCGAAGTTTTCATTTTCAACACAAATCCGGCATTTCTGACATTTCTGTACAAAATTAAAGTTTCAGCAAAAAATAAAGTTGCCTCCAGCGGGAATTGAACTAACAACACCAACCATCAATGGATTAGAAGGCAGATACCTATTTCGCTCTGCCACCCAGACATGTGTTGAACAGAAGATCCTTAAACTGAATTTTGTTTCATGTTCCACTTCACTTTTTGGAGTTGGATCATTTCTAGATTCAATAGAGCATGACGTTAGAAGGGTTTGAAAATCTGAGACTGGCAAGACATGACAGATTGGCTGAGTGGGTAAGGCATTAGAATTCTTGTCCGTTTCAGATGTTCGTCCAATCCTCTTTGTGTGGCCATTGCGTATGACATGAGGCCGTCACAGAAATACAGGACTAAATGTTATGAAATTCACGAGACGTCGGCTGACGGACAAATAGTCACATCAAGAGAAAACTTCGTTCTCTACTCGAAAGGTATGCTAAAATTTGGAAATATTTTACTGAATTGATGTTTCGGGTGAATGTGCAATTATGTGAACCTTTACTTGTCACTTTTTGAACAAGGTATACTTAAAAATATTTTATTTCATTTTAGAAATAAATGTTATTGGTGGACTGTCATTCACGCTGTATTTTTCATTCGAGAACCCAAATAATATTACAATGCACGGAGGCGCTGAACTGACAACTGGCAAGGTACTGAACAAATGAAAAGGAGCACACTCTTCTTGATGCGTTCCAAATATGGTTGTAGATTAATATCAAAATTAGTAACACAAACTCTAAGATATCACTGATTCTAAGACATCAAATAGACAGAAATCATTTAAATTAGCTCCTGTCAGATATCAGAAACGTTTTCAAAAAGGCCTAGATCACGGGTCGGATTGAAGTCAAGGTTCTGACTACATTACCATTTTTCTTTCTTGGATTTCTAGCTTTCAAAGACAACATTTACAAATCGAAAATGTGCAATCGGTGGAGAATTAATATTTCTTTCCAACTAAAGATTTAGATTAAGATTATATAATACAATTGATGTTTGAGATATCTCTTAAACATAATTGAATTTAAATCTTCGGTTGGATAGAAATAGTGATTCTCCACTGATTGCATGTTTTAGATTTGTAAATGTTGTCTTTGGAAATAAGAAATCCAAGAAAGAAAAATGGCAATGTAGTCAGAACCTCAATTTGAGTCCGACTTATGTAGATATCTTGGTCCAAACTATGTTCCAACATTTACTATATTAATTGTGTGATATTTTATGGTCCACACCAGGTTGGTTATCATGCTGTCAGGACCGGTCTTATGGGGAGGCAATGGGTTGATCTCGGTAATATATCCGATGCTTGTATCTCAAGACCTGATACATGTGTCATTGGAGGGTCACTGGCGGCATGGATAAAGGTGGTTCACTGTCAGCCTGGAGGAGGAATAATGAGTTCACGAGAAGGAAGCACAGGATTCTTGTTGTACCAGATCAGTAATACTCCAAAAGTAACGTATGTAGAAAGGAAATAGCTTTTACAAGAAACAAGGTAAATGCTATGTATTTGACTGTGTGTTTTGTTTTCCAGGTGTAGTATTCGTGTGAGAACACGGAACTTCCACGCTGGTTCTCCGACACCTGATGGATGGTTCCATGCGGCTCTTGTTTACCATGGTCCAAACGAAAGTAAGTTATATTTCTTCAGGTTTAGGTCCAAGCAATGACACAGAACGTCTAAAATTGTCCAGCATTCATACTTTAACACGAAAAACCTTCGCGAGCATTTGATTTGATAATATCTGCTCTAATAATTCCTTGCATGCTTTGGAAGTTATGGCAAGTTAAAGTAGGAAAACATTTGCAAAATGCATGCAATAGTAACACATTGAAAAGCAGACAATTTACTGGTACGTCAACAGTTTCTGAACCTTCAGTGGTCTTGGCAGTAAATAGGCTCACTGTGGGTATGTGTCGGGAAGAAACCCTTCACACCATTTCACCCGAAACAAAACATCCTGATCAAAAGACACTCAAAACTTGATACAAGGGTTTCGATAAAATAATCCCGTCAATTTTAAGTATTTCAACAAAATGTAAAGTTTACAAATTTATTTTTGGCAAAACGTCTGCAGGCGAAGGATTTTCCACTTTTCACAATGGAATCAAGAACAGGATCACTCTGGGCATAACTAACTGTTCTAATGCGGATGGAGACGGGAGAGCTGTGATTGGACGACAATCAACCAATGCAGACAAGAATTACTGCAGCGTGGAAATGAATGATCTGTTCTTCTGGAACAAAGCATTAACAGACGAAGATATAGAAGATCTATTTCTCAGATATTATTAAATGTCTAAGTAGTTAACCTAAAGCTTCTAGTGTAAAACAAACTTTTTAAATAAAGCATCTCAAAATATAAATACAACAATGCATTGATTAAAAAAAGGGCTAAAGTTCATTTTGACGTCAAGACCAATATAAGTGGTTATTTTTTGCTGAACTAGTTATAATACTCTTCAAACTATAATAGAATAACAACAGACTTGAATGTTATGTTGGACAATCAACTGCGCTCTTGGAAAAATTTTAAACCAACACGTACTTCTTTGCTTCTTTTCACAAGAAATCATAGTTCTGAATACATTAGCGTATTTATTTCTGGTTTCTTAGAACAATATTGGAAAATTTAAAATGTGCAATAATTACTAGCGTTTGTGGCAATTTGTCTAGTTATCATTAGCAAATAGTATCTATTGTTTCAGGGAGTAGTAAGTGATGGATCAGTTAACTGGCCTCACTTCAGGAGGCATTAATGCCAGTAATGCTGTAGAGAAGTACATCTTCCACCTGAAAGAATATTTATATACTAATTATGTTCAAGATGAATCTCAAACATTAAAAATACAAAATGCCTCTGGTACCGCTGGGCATGCGCTCTCTACATTATCATTCCACTTTCTATTCTTTAATGACTTAAAGACAACGTTACATTTTCATTGCGTTTGCTCTGATTATTAGGTTCTAGGTTTGGACCAGCTGGTAGTGAAGGGTGTGGTCCCCCCTGTGATAACTCACATCCGAGCCTCACAGGAGGGGCCTCTCGCCGCTCCCCACCACCGTCACCTTTCTGGTGATGCTGAGCGGCTGAAAGTGCCTTCTAGGCATCAATTCACGCTTGGCGCTGCGCCACTAGTAGCCAACCGCAGGTTGGTAAGCGCCATTGTGAATAGCCCAACTGATCCGTACCTTGCAGCCGAGACCTGTCGGTAAATCCCCGCGGAGCATCATACAAAGATGTGGTTAGGTTGTCTTTTTATTCTTAAAGCTTCTGATTAACGCATACATAGTTTCTGAATAAAACTTTCTTGGATATGTCATTTGGAGATTACTGCTATTTACGCATACATATTTCCTTGCTAATGTTTTGTCGGGTACGCCATAGTGAAGACAAATGCAGCGAAATGCACTATTTGAAAAGTTATTCTACATATGGGCCTACATATATATGTGCCCGAAAGCCACTATCACTAGTTCTAATCTATGCATCCTCCTAGATGCGTGAAATTATGAAGTAGGAGTTTTAAATGATACATGTGCAGTACGTACAATGCTGAAAGTTTATGTTCTAATCTATGCGCCCTCCTAGATGCACTAAATTATGAAGTAAGAGTTTTTAATGATACATGTGCAGTACGTAAAATGCTGAATGTTTATGTTCACTTGAGTTTCTATCGGACTCTTCTGTACTCCATCTGCCCATCTGTCACAGTGGCCTCTAATACTAAGTCATTGAGTACTAAGTCACTGAGTCTATACTACGTCTATCTGCCACTGGACGAGCTGCTCATGTTAGGCTCCTAACTTGCGTGTGATGTCTCTTTTAATTCTCCAGGGCTACTTCCTCATTCTCTGGTAGAGGCTCCCCCGCTGGATGTTGCATCTTTCGCAGCAGCTCTGCAGCCATTGATTCTCCGTGTTGTGAGACTGTTTGTGGCATGGAGCTTGTCACGCTTTGGATTTGTGCGGCCTCCCCGGTGTCACAAGCACACTCAGTGCTGCTGTCGCTGGCACTCTCAGGATGTGGTGTCTTGATCGCCTCCTCCACGATTGCAGATTTTCTCACCTTTGTTGGTGTGTCCTGTTTGGTTGTCGTGATCTTTCTCTTTTTCTGGGCACCTCCTGCACCAGGGTCCGCCTGTGATGGAGAAGCTTCCCCTTGCGGGCCTTCATCTTCATCATCGGTTGACGACTGTTCCCACCTGGACCTGAAGGCTCTCTGTGCCCTAGCGATAGCTGTGATTCGCATTCGCGGCTGCAGTAGCTTTTCATAGTCGTCTGGTTTCTTTTGGTATTCTGTCATTACCATGTCTTTAAATGCCGTCGGGGATTTGTATTGCTCGCCCTCTTCCACTTGCACTGGGAGCCCGTTCTCTCCGTTGATCAGGTATTCTCTGAGGAAGAAAGCCTGGAGCTCGCGGAGGTGCTTTGATGGGTGGAATCGCATCCTTGTGACTTGTCGTTGCGACCCTGCTCTCCGGGCTGACTGGTCCACTTTGGTTTGTCTTGCCTCTGGGGAGAGCCGATGCATGATAGCATCCATGACCTTGCTTTTAGCTCTCTTGGTGGGTGCCAACTTGTTTACCTCTTCGTCCTTGCACCTTCGCAGTATTGTGTAATGCTCTGACTGTACTACCCTGAAGGCATTGTTCCTCGGAATGAGGTCGATGGCATCTGGATGGACCGGGACGTATTCGTTCTGCGCCACCTCCAACTGCGGTACCTCTACCTCGAATACTGCGTCCGTCTGTACATACACATCATCGGTCTGCAAGGTTTCCGCCCCGGGAAGGAAAGATACTGCTGTACTAGTACCTGTGTCCCTGCTGGTGGATGGCAAGCTGTAGCGGTAGTCAATGGACCCTTGGTTCCTTTTCCTGTTTGCCTCGTGCTGTTTCTGTTTAGCTCACGTTTCGGCCTGTGCCTCCATTATTTGGGGATCGAGGTACACCCTACTCTCTCTGTCTTCTCTCTCCTTCTGTAGCCGCGTTCTAGCATGGTCGAAGGGGTACTGGGTTGGTAGGGCCTGAGCTATTTTTCTATATTGATTGGGACACCATCGCGACATGGCTGCAACGTGCAGGTGGTTTTCAGCGTCCCCTTCAGCCTCTACGTAGTTTTCTGACAAGAAAGCCAGTTGTCTTGGGGTCCAGCGACGGGTCTGTTCCGGAAAATGCTCTATCAGCTCGTGCGGTCTTAGTGATGCAAAATCTGTCCTGGTGTAGGCTTCTGAGGCTGTGGAATTCATAGCCCAGCGTCCTTCTCTCAGGAGCGTGCTAATATCTCTGCCCTCCAGCGACTCCTGACAAATTCTCCCTTGTCTGAAAGCGTGCGGTGTGATTTTGAGAACTGCCCAGTCTGTTTGGAGCAAGCAGACGTTCAGGAAATTCACAAACTTTGATCTGGTTATCGGTCTCCCGTCTTGTAGGCAGAAAAAGTACTTCGCTCCCTCGGGTCTCATTCTCTTGTACCTCTGCATGATGGTCTTGGCACCGACCGGTAAACGCTCCCAGTAGATTGATCTATGCTTCACCGTTTTGGCGTACCTCATGGTCTTGTCAGATTGGAAGGCAATACCCAGGGTGTCCTGCCTGACTCTCACGCTTCTGGCCAGAACGTTGTGTGACTTGTACAGTGGTCCCTTCTTTTTGCTATCATTTTCCGAATATTCTCCTACTCTCATAGAAAAGGCATATGCGCACAGAAATATGGCTTGCAGGAGCACTGAGTTGTAACGCCCCAGGATGAAGGACGCCCCCAAGATCAATTGTTCCAGCAACAACTTGTTGACTGGCAATCTTGAATCGGACAAATGCTTGCAGGTGTCTGCCACATATGCAAACTTCACGTCAATTGCCGGGGGAACAGTGTATTGTACTTTTGCTGCTACAGTGACCATTACCCTCCAGTTTCTCTTGAGCGTTTCAAGTCCATAATTCTTTCTTTTTAGGTAGGTGAGAAAGGCCACGAACTGATGATCTCCAGCTGTTGCAGGCAAACTATATTCAGCACATGCTTTGGCGTAGTTCTCCACCACTCTAAACCTGTAGGATACCCATCCTGTGACAAACTGTCGTGGCTCTAATATGCCTATTTCTTGTAACGTCTTGATCACTAACTGGAAAATGTCATCTTTAATCTCCGACGCTTTGTACCTTGGATCAATTTCCAGTACGGGGAGAGGGCGCGCTCCAGACTGCTGCTCTGCATTTTCCATGTTGAATTCTGGACGTGCTGCTGGTGCTGGGTTTATCTCTGCGCGGTCCGGCAGGGATGTGTTCAGTGTAATGCTGGTGATATCCAGGGGGGGAATTGCCCCTGCTCTGCTGCGGGCGCATCCTCGTCTGAGGTGTTTATGTCCCGGTAGTAGTCTTGCTCGAAGGGATCCACGACGGATTCAGAGTCAGACTCGGAGCTGTCATTTGTTGATAACACAGCCGTTATTATTTCTTCCCTGCCTACAGCGGCCTCTGTAATAGCCTCCACCGATCTTTGGGATCCTGGGGAGTCCGTACCACTGGAGAGCTCCCGTAATGTCTCCACAGCTGCATCCATTGCCATCTCTAGTGCTTCATTATCACTGGGGTCTGTATAAATAAGTTTTCATTAGGTGTTGCTAGATGTGGTACCCTGATCTTGTATAAATTTACATATTGCACAGAGGTGATTGCAAGAATGCTCTAAAGACGATTGCAAGAATGCTCTAGGCTCAAAGCCCACCGTACCTGCCACAGTCAGTTCTTGCGCGGTCCCCGAGCAGCCCTGAGGGAAGGCCGCGTCTCCGTGCTGCGATGTTTTTAGTGGTGGGGGGGGGTGGCTGGTTCAGCGTGGTCCAGTGTGTCTGGGCCATGGCTTCCAGGTCCGTTTCTGTGTAGGTCTTCGGATATGTAGTCATCATTTGTGGCGTCCATGTTGGTGGCCACAACGATTCTGGTAGGGGTATCCTCTCCTTGTTGGCAGCTGGATTTCTCTGAAAGAAGGAGACCATATCATTCCTTGAAATCAAATCACAATCTGTGTTTAAATGACCTTCAATGTGCTGTGCCTTGAAGTAAATCTGGAAATGCAGACATTTCTTTGTTAGGTGTCTGAGGAGCTGCATTGCCGCTGGGATATCTGCTCGCATTCTGTTAATAAAGAAGCAAGTAGCCTGGCTATCTGAGCGCAGCACTATTGTCTTCCCAGCCAGCTGTGGGGCCCAGACTTCCACTGCCAGGACGATGGCGTAGAGCTCCAAGAGAGCTATGTTTGGCCTGAAACCATTAGTGAAAAGGCACGTGTCTCTCCACAGTCCTTGCCGCCACTCGCCTCTGTAGAAAATTCCCAGTCCAAGGCGCTCTGCCCCCGCCGAGTCTGCGTATAGCTGAATGTCTGACGCCAGCAGACCCACCTTGTTTAGAAAGGGAATGCTATTAATGAACTGGTCAGCCCTTTCGTCTAAAAATTCTTTAAACATCAATAGGTCAGCATAGGTTTCTTTATTTATTCTCCTGTGATGGCCTCCCTTTGCCCTTCCCCCATCCGTATTTCGGGTTAGTCTGTAAAGGCTGTGCAGGAAAGGCCGGCCCGCGGGCATTGCTTGGCATATGAAGTTCAGACACCCTGCTGTTTGTTGGACCATTTTAACCGTCACCTTTTTGCCCTTGGCTTCTAGCAATCTGTTAATTAAGCTGAGACATTTTGTTCTTTTCTTTTCCGGAATCTCAATGGTTTGAAGGATAAAATTCAAAACTAGCCCCAGATATTCTAGTACTTGCGTTGGGCCTAAAGTCTTGTGTTTTGCCACTGGCATTCCAATCTCGCCCATAATTCTGTAAAATTCGCCAATGAAAGCTTCCAAGCTTATCTTGGTTTCTTGATTGCACATTTTAGATTTTCAAATGTTTATCTTAGATATCAGAAATTAAAGAAAGAACAAGAAGGTCCTCCTGCGTAAACGCAAGAGGCATACCGCCCACTGCGTAGCCGACCTATCCCCAGGGAATTAAGT
>JBCAUG010023911.1:0-10571 GCA_038406175.1 Haplosyllis leylae
CACTACCTCATGCCCTTTATATTCACCAGTAATTTCCCTTCCCAGTCCTCTTTCAACACCCCCATCAACCCCTACCCTACCCCCAATTCTTCTTCCACTGTCCCTTCCCCAACCCCCAGTTCAGATAATTTGTCTGACAATGAGTCCAATCCCAGTGATGAAGATGATGATTTTGGCATCCAAATCAAAAGACTACCTTCAAGGCCTATGGTCAACTACCCAAATGACATTTTGGCCATGCTAAATAATGAATTTCTAGAGGATTACAACATTGGATGGGAGTGGCATGAAGTTGACCAGAGCCATCAATTGCACCATATAATGGTTTTTGGCAATGCCTCCTTGACCCAACCCAAAATCAACCGAAGATTTCTTCAATGCATTATTCAGCAGCAGAATGTACTTTATAATGGCCAAGGAAACAAATAAATATGCTCAAAGAAGAAAACAATCATGTAAGTAGTTATTTTTACACAATATTATTTATTTCTCAAAACAAATCTTGAGTAATGAGATGACATGAGGTAAAAAAAACATTCAATCTAAATTTTATTCTACACAACAAATGAAACCAAATATCAAATATCTACAAACCAAATCAAAATAGAAAATGTCATAAAAATTTTATTACAAGAAGTTAACCCAACAGCAATGCCCATCAGTGACTACTATGAAGGCAACTTCATCCCTAATTGCTGTTTTCACTTATTTGGATATGGACATTGCCATTAAGCAAACTAAGCCAAAAAAATAAAGCTGCAATATCTGGAAAAACCCCATATCTCCAGAAATTTCAACAAACTAAAAACGAAAAAAAATCCTAAATTACCCCATTTCATCTCACATGTAGCTTCTACCAGTAGTGGAACTGTAACTCATTTATAACAGTCCACATAAAACTAGTAAAAGCACAAACTAAACCGCAGAAATAAGCAAAAATCCTAAATTACCTCATAACATCTCACATATTGCCTCCACCAAAAGTGGAACTACAACTTATTTATAACAGTCCACATAAAATTAGTGAAGGCCCATCATTCATACACATTATTTTGGTGCATGCTTTGCCATGCCCTCTTCACATATTTTTTTCATCTCATCAGTAACTTCATCACCACCATTTATTATAACATTTCTGTAATGATTGAACATCATCTTATTGAACTTGTGGATTTCCTCAGGATTCATCACACCCTCCATAGTTTTTGTTCAGTAAACAAACTTTTCTGGTGTCAAGATAGGCCTTCTTGACTTCAAATCCGGCTCACACATAGACAAAAAACAGGCTCAGTGAAACCCCTTTCAAAACTCCTCTTCTTTTTGTCAGCCACTTTTTTCAAATCCACATTGGATAAATATTCTGCAATAATGTCAATTTGCATAAAGAAGTGAAATAACCATCTTCTCAGGCTCTGACCTGAGTACTTTCCACTGATCTATAATGCTTTTCTGGTTTTCTTCATATTCATACACCAAACATCCATCACCTGGTATAGTATATGTTGGTGGATCCGCCAATTCTGGTAAATTCTTGTCAAGGTCCTGTTTAATAAATGTCACGGGGCCCAAATAGTATTTCGGCTACTCATGATATGTAACTCCAATCTGTACTGTATCAGTACATTTTTCTGACATGTAGAATGTTGTACTGTTATTTGTGGTCAACATTGAAAGGCCATAATCATTGTATGCAAGTTGTTCAGCAGAGTGCAGAACCAAAACTGAATTGTAACCACTTTTGACTCTGCTTTACATTCACCATCAATTAGATGAGCACCCATATAGGTACAGTTGAAATGAAATGTGTGTGCCCTTGTAGGGCAAGGTATTGGAGCATTCAAGTGAAGCATTTTTTCAGAAAATTATTTTCTTATCTTCTCAGCACGGTTATCCCTCCTGAATTTGATATGGTTCAGATATGACTCTCTGCCACCAATAACCAGACATTCTTCAACAGCAGCACACATATATTCAACATAAGTCACATTATGATTTCTGTGTTTGGCACCTGTCTGGACAAAACCTGGCGGTATAACCTCAAGAAAATGGTTACTAACAAGGGGTCCTTTTGCAGCATTCTCCAAACTTGCTAATATTGAGCCTAGTTGACACATTGTTGCACCTACTTATGCCCCATGGGAATTCCAGTTTTTGTTCACTCTAAACAAATGAGTTGTGTCAAGTATTTGCCTTGCAAAGAAACAAGAAGTTATCTGGCTAAAGTTGTGGACTAGGTCTTCCATATTATTTCGGCACCACTCAGCTTGATCATCCATTCCTTGGTCTGTTAGGTTCTGTATAGTACCTTGCAACATCTTTTGATGTTGGGAAAATTCCTCCTCAACAATATCAATGACTTCACAAATTTTAGCCTCATGTGGACCACCAAGTATTGGACAGTACACATCAACAAGTTCATGTTTTTATACTTGAAAAGACCAAATGTTCTAACCAGTGATCTTCCAAGAATCCTCCTGACACCCTCTTGAATAGGATCTGCATAGACTTTCTTCGGAAGTTCTTTGTGGCACATCATTTAGGATCGATGTAAAAAAAGGTGTCATCATTTTCTTCACTAGTTATAATTCGAACTCCTGCTGGGAGAGGGCCATCACCTATCGAAACAACACATTGAAGATGTGTCCAGTTTGGTTGGTACTGAAATATGAACAAAAAATAATTTACATTGACATGTTACATATTTCCATGAAAGTACATTCTGATCGATGTTCTCTGTGTTTTCTTTGCATGAATACATTTTCATGTATGATAATTAATTCAATATGTTGTCGAAGTAAATTCATGTTACTTTATGTACAAATGTAGATATACTTACTGCTTCATAAAAGCCTTGTCAACACCATCGTGAAAGAAAGGCATATTTGAAAGATCTGGTGAATATTCACTGCACTGGCTGTATCAAAACTCTATTCCATCCAAAAAAATGAGTCTTCACAAAGAAATTGTCCCCTGTGTTCTTTGTCCATAGAAATAATTTCATATGATTGCCACTATGCAGTCAAATGCTTTTTATAGGTCGCCAAGTTTCACGAAATCAGTTTGAACTTATTTTTCAACATGGCAACTTCTGACCAATTAACGACTCAGATTGTGGAGAATCCTTATGATGTCATTGCTAATAGTATGACATGAGGGCTAATTTTAGTCACAATTTTGAGATTAGCCCTGGACATGTTCAAATATTGTTCAAACGGATAATAGTTTACCATGGCTAAAATCAATGGTTTACAGAATTCATTGGACTTATTATTTGATGAATGTACTCTGCAGTTTGTGAACAAGAAATATTCAATCCAGCTCCAATATAAGGTAGAGAAATCTAGACAAATATTAGTTTTGACACAGATATTTAGGCACAACCCAGAAAAGGCATTGTTGAAAAGTGCAATGTATGTGAAAGATGAGGAAGACATTGATTTTCTTAGAGCATATCTGTCAGGATTAGTGCTTACATTAGGAGTAGAGTATGTTTTTCTTTGTTTTTGGCTAATCATTTATGAAATTGATGTGAATGTGTGACAGATAATAAAGTGGATGTTGACAAGACTTTACCACAATTGGCTGATTGTAGGTTGAGATAAAAATAGATATGGGGACAAGATATTGTGAATAAAATTTACGATTGATGTTTCTTTCTTTCAAAAATGTTTCTAATTTATTTCCAGGTAACAATGGACAAGAGTTTTCAAGGCTGAGGAACTGGCAAGATGTAGGGAAGGGAGACATCAAAATTTTCCTGGCCCACTTGATAGCTATGGGTTTGGTGAGAAAAGGTGCAATTCAGAAGTACTGGGATAATGGAGAGACGGTCAAGACACCATTCTTTTGAATGTATATGGAAAGTAACACATTCCAGGCTATTTTGTCAAATTTACAAGTGTCTGACAATACTGCTGATTTACTGCAGAACATTTCTAATCATGATAAATTATATAAAGTTCGCCTATTTGTAGACATGATGGAAAGGACTTTTTTACAAAGTTACAAGCCAGGTAGGGACATAAGTGTTGATGAGGGATGTTGCCCTTACAAGGGCCAGGTATCATTCAGATGCTATAACCCTAGCAAACCATCCAAGTGGCATTTGAAATTATTTGAGGTTTCAGATGCCAGAACTGGGTATGTTGTAGCTTTTGAAATTTATTGTGGGAAAAATACTAGTAGAATTGTTAGGGATGCACATGTTTTGGACCCAGCATGCAATGTAACAACAAAAACAGTAATTGGCCTTTTGCAAAAGGGCAATCTGTTGAGAAAAGGCCATCATGTCTACATGGACAATTATTATTGCAGTCCAAATCTTTTTTTGAGCTGCATTACAAAGATATGTTTGCATGTGGGACATGCCATAGTAATAGAAAAGATATGCCTAAAGGGGTTATAAAAGCTAAATTAAAACAAAAGGGAGACTGTGTATTTAGAAGGAATGGGCCACTTCTGTGTTTAAAGTGGAAAGAAAAAAAAGAAGTCACAATGCTTTCAACAATACATGAAGCAATTTTGGTTGAGACTGGTCACTTGGATAGAGAGGGTAGGAAAATTGAAAAACCAGTTTATTACTATTGTGGCTGAATGGGAGGGGTTGATCTTAGTGACCAATTATTAAATTACTATTCCTTTCTAAGAAAAAGTATGAATGGTCAAGAAAATTGCTCATTCATTTGTTCAAATTGGTGATATTGAATGCGTACATATTGAACAAGCATTATGGGCACAGAAAATTGAGTGATGATGAATTTCGAGATTATTTGGTGAAGTATCTAATCCAAGAGGGACTAAAATGTTACAAAATTCCATTACCCCCAGAACTTAGTACTAAATTGGGGAAATATCATGTGGATGACCATAATGAAAAAAGATTGAGTGAAAGGCATTTCTTGAAACGCATTCCACAAGGAGAAGGTAGAAAAAGAAAAAAGCCAACAACAAGCTGCTTTGTGTGCAGTAAATTACCCGGCATTGGAAAAAAGAGAACTTCTTTTTGGTGCAAAGATTGCCGCAAGGCTCTATGTATTTCTATAAATCCCAACAGAACAGAAATGGTAGTGCAAACAATTATTATTTCAGGCAATTTGCCCTAAGGCACCAAAACACAATGGTTGCCAACCAGGCATATACATTTAACAGAACTACAGCACACCCCAGTGTAAGCTATGCACCAGGCAAATTCAATATGGGACTGGTGAACCAGAATTGGGGACACCAATTCCCAGGGAGTCACTACCCACCACAACACTACAATTACCAATACAGTAATCAACAACAAATGCCAAAGTTCAACAGCTTCACACAACCTGGTACCAGCCAGAACACTGTGACAGACAACACTACAGCATTACTGGACCAGATAGCTAAACTATTCAGCAAGTAAAACCCTCTACACACCAAGTGCAAGAAGTACAAGCAACAACACCATCTGACAGATCTTGGACACTGGACCAAGCAGCTGAACTATCTCAGAAACACCTTGAGGAGTCAGAGTGACTAGACCAAGCAGCCACACACACCCAGAAAACAGATGATGACCAAAAGCACCCCCTGACTCTGAGTACAATGCAACAAAACAAAACACAACTATCAAAACAGCCACCAGGTGGCACCAAATGAAACAGTAAACCACAAGGATACCAAAGAAATCAAACCAGACCCCCAGGTCACCCTAACCAGGTTAAATGACCACCAAACTCTAGCCTGTCAGCAGCTACTGCAGAGTCCCTGAGATCTACAGAAATACTGTCACTACACATTAACAACACACATACATTGACTTACAATGTCAGTGTGGGCAGCATAGATGCCAAAGCCCTGTTTAACTCAAGAGCATTGTTAAGCTGCATCTCTAAATGATTCTATGACAAGATCCAGTGCACACAATCAGACAACATCATAGACTCTTATGCAGGACCCCCCATTGTGATTACTTCAACTTTGGATGATGAACTCATCAACCTTGGATGCTGTAGATTATGCATCAAATTGAATTCAAAAACATTTGAACACTACTTTCAAATCAAAAACTTAAAATGAGACTTGATACTCTGTCTCAACTTCCACAAAACATTCAAGATATTGCAAGACATTACAGATGAGAATGATCTTTATTTGCATATATTAGGAACAGAATCATGACATTTAGTGCACAAGCAACAAACACAAAAAATTACATCAGCACATGCAAGTGTATGAAAATTAAACCTAGAATTTTGGTGACTTTCATATGTGATATCAAAATTGAGATCATTATGTGTGAACCTCATTGTCTCAAGTTTTTTATGTGAACTTCCTCCTTAATCCAGCTATTTGACATTTTTACACATGAATTTTACCTTACTTAAGCCACCACAAGACTATTTGTGAAAAATTTAGCTGCTGTCTGACTTATGGTTGACAACAAAACTTTGACATTAAGGGCTTGATCAATAAAGTGTCCATTTACTGCATGAAGTGTAAATGATAGGGGATTCAGTGTCAACTGGTAATTTGTGGAGAAAATATTAAGAGTAACTGAGGGCATATGTCAAAACAAATTGCAATTGACAATTTTGTTGTAAAATTGATGTCAAACTTTAATTTCTCACTCTGTCCCTATTTAAATTCCAATTGTCAAATGCTGTAAATGGGTCAGGAGGTAAAAACTGATGTGAAAGGTCAAAATGAACATGGTCTATGAAGGTGAAATGACTGTTGAGGAATTTCTTGTACTTTTTGGCACAAATGTATAACATTATGTGGGATTTATCAATTTGAATTGATTTGTTCAAAACTAGTGAAATGTGGTCATATAGATCAAAAGGGAAGAAAGTGAGTGATTTTGAATGACCTCATTATGTTGGCAAACCATGGTTCACCAATTTGAAATTTAGGATCTCCCCTAGAAGATGGTAATGCTTAGATGAATATAACGAGCCAAAATTGGACATTCTTTGCATTATTTTAGCCAATTTGGCCTCTTATCTAGACACTATCAAACCATCGTTAAGCTTGATATTGGTGGATCATATGTGAAAATCAGAACAGAATGAGAAAGATTCATCAAGTGTTCAGGATGATAACCCCTAGTCCCTTTCATAGGCCTTCCCCAGAAAAAATAGAGGGTCTTTATTCAATAAGTTTTACAGTCATCTGCAATTTGAATTTTGGGTCTTGGTAAGTTTGTAAGAGATACATTCCCCATTCCAATGCACCATCTAAGAAGGAAATTAGCCATGTGACTGTTGTACAGTGTTCCATCAGAACATTGAGTAGCGGATCCAATGACTGCATGGGATGCCAACTGTGTGTATACGTGATCAACTTGTTCAGATTCCTCGAAAAATCAAATTAGTGAACTGATCTGTTACTTTTAAAAATGTCACAGAACTCATCACACAGACTTGTGCCGAAATCGTCTATGACCGTTTAGCAGAGCAGTCTGTTTTCACAAATTGTGAATTTTCTCAAATGGTGTAGAACGGAAAGATCCTTGGTGTTTTAAGACCATCAAAATAGTAGCTTTATAACAGATTAAGAACAGTGTCTTTGTTCAGAAAATGTATCATAACGTGCCTGGGTGTGAGTGGGAGTTAGGTTTCTGTTTTATTTTTAATGAAAATCAAAACTTTTCAGTGAGAATCAAAACTTTTTCGAATTTAAAATTGCAATTTTGTTCAGCCTCGCCTAACTTTATTGTTCATCCAAACTGCTCAATTCTTGACTTTCCCTTAAGATACCAAAGTCAATGCATAGGGTAAAGTAATGATTTAAATTTAGGGTCTACAATAGGTATCACAAAATTGTTGGTTGGAAAAAATTACATTTTCCTAGCCATTTTAATTAAATTTTAATAATCTAAACATATCTAACTTGATGGCACCTGACTTAGTAGTGTCAGTCAAGAGATTTTGTGGGATCTTCTGTTTTTAGTACTTATTTGAGTATCGCAGAGAGAAAGAAAGAGACTTTTGTGGCAGGTTCATATTTTAACGGGTAAGTCACAGGTAATAGTGAATAATAACATTTGCAGCAGTTGGTGTGATCACCAAGGTCCAAACTACGGCTACTTGTCCACTCTTTGAAGGTCGATTTGGCCAAAGAGTTTCTGAATGTTACCACTAACCCTTAATGCGCAAGAAATGAATAACACCTCGACAAGGTAATAGCCATAAAAAGTCTCTGTTCCTTACCTGTATTGCATGCATGTTTTGTCTATTCACCTTTTTCTTCGAGCCTTTGAAAAGCATTGACTAGAAGATACATTCTAAATGGATTACTGTGGTCAAGTTTTTTCATAACATCTAGGTTGATAAGGTAAAACGACAAAATCTACATGTATGCTAATCGAAATGTCTTGTTTTAGATATGAGGAACGATGTTAAGCACAATTTACTCTCTGATAATAATCTCTTTTTCTCTTCTTGACAGAGAAATCCTCAACAGTCGAAACAGTTTACTTGGAAGGTAATGCTTTCTGGTCGAAGAAAGAGAGCTTGAAAACAAAGCAGCTTCTGAGAGGTAAGTGAAATTGAAAATACTGTTATCGTAGTAACGCGAACGTGTGATTTTAAACCTTCAAAGGTTTTATTTGAAAATGAAAATGGTTGTTGGGAAAATTATACAAGCGGCACCATATAATTAAAGACTCTACAAATATGAGCATAATACCTCGAACTGAGCTTGTGGTATCTTCTAAAAATGAAAAACTACATCGAGAATTCACAAGATCAAAATAAGTGAACCTGACACTAGATAAGTACAAAACTCAAAACAAGACGACACTCTTGTAATGTAAACTAATCGTGTTTACAAGTGCGTTGAACCGAACCTGAAAAGGTGAAAAGAAAAGCCTATCACTCTAATACGTCGGAAAATATGATATAACAAATATCTACCAAAGCGTACACAAGATTTTTCAAAAGGATCGTTACATCTGAATGAGAGTACCATTAGGTGCGCATCAAACAAACTTCTAAGCCTAATGTATTCAGAGAACGCCACAGTTTTAAACTAAAAGGATGGAGATGAAACCTTATTGGGAATCAAGTTCAGTGTTTTGTTTCATACATTTTGTAGAAATTACATGAATTAGCTTTTTCCTCGGTATTAAGGTGAGGTTTCATTGTGACCCCGTTCCTTTGCCCTCTGTAATCATATTAGTACTCTCCTCCTTTGAAAAATAAGGTCACAATGTGGGAAAAGCACTTGCAATATCAATAAGAAATCTCCATAGTTTTCCTCATACAATTCGAGAAATAATGAGAATGAAAACTATAGAAAAAATGTGTCAACTTCAATGGTGTTTCAAAGCTTTCAACACATCATTAGGGAAAGATGGAACTGATGCTTCTTAAGTCTCACTTACCGCTGAGTGTTTCATTGTTTGTTGGATAAAAAATTCGATGAGTCCAAATGTTAAATGAAGACATTACCCTCATGTTTTTGGTGATATTTCAGCAGAAATAATTTAGATCTAATAGCATAAGGATATGTGCAGAAATGTGAAAATGATAAAAATTATGAGGCAGTTATGGATTCTAGTAGGGGTCTGGGCTATCCTCCCTCCTGACCCTGTGTAAAAAGTCATAAAAAGTTGATCATGCAGATTTCATGTTTGTTTGCCCAAGGCTACCCGGCCGCCGGATCCGCTACTGTGAGGAGTACTGTAAGAGCAGGAAATGGATGACCCTCTTGCATCCCTTCCAATGCCATAAAATTTCGAACCAGGCTTAATAAGATAAAACTCTCTGTACAGAATTTACCAGAAGCGCTGTGGATCTAATTTTTTCAGAGAGTTCAAGCCATGATTTAGGATTAAATATTGTAGATTGAATGCTACACTTTAATCTAAATCGCTGGTCATACCAGAGAGATTGAACTGATCCCCCTTCCCACTGGCAAATAGTGAACTGAGCCTCAGAGATTTCGTTTCTTGGAATCAATTTAACCAGACATAACAGAACACGTTTGACTTTTATCTCATAGAATTCAGGAATTTCTCACAAAAGAAGGATGATGTTTCACATTAGAGAAATGTACACCTTTCATTTTGATATACTAAATAAATTACCCACTTTTTATATCAAGACATAAGCCCTGCATTTAGTCTGAATTTCAGACTCCTTGATGAAGAGTTGTATAAAAGGTGCTTTGCTTTGTTAAAGATGGTTAACTTGGTATGTCACTTGGAAAGGGAAACATAAAAACCTGTTAGCTTTAACTTGTTACTTGATAAAAATTTCAAAGAAATTTTAATTGAAAAGTGATTGTGTTGCCTTTTATGTTAGATTGCTTAAGGAATAAGTCAATAGAAGGATAAAGAGAAGCAAATCATTCGATTCGTAACACTGTCATGAAAAGTGTAAGATTGGGAAACTGGATGTTTGGATTCTTATCAAATTTCAGTGGTTTTCAGATGAAGAGAAGTAGACTCTAAGAGGTAACATTCGCCATTTACAAACATCTTCCTATGCAGGAAGATCCGTCTTCTTATCGCTTTCCTGATGTAAATTGAATGGGAAAATAAATGTGTTTTTTAAAGAGTCAATTGGAGCAAATACGCCAACACTTGTAGACAG
>JBCAUG010023922.1:0-10571 GCA_038406175.1 Haplosyllis leylae
AGGTTTTGGACTACTATAGTGGTCCTCGGCGGTGAAAGGTATAAGTCCAAATTGAGGAGCGGCGGTGTAAGGGTTAATGACTTGTTGAGAACACCTTATTCAGTGCCCATGTTTCCACACATACTACTGGAAAAGTGTACACTATAAAGGTACAATCTTCTAATTTTATATTTTTATTCTCCTTTGGAGTTCTTGCAGCGTGGTCCATCCTGATAGACAGGAAGTGCAGGATTCTGCAGATTCCCTACTGTGGATTCCATGTTTTGTTGTCTATGTGTAATGATCCCCTTGTGATAAAGTCTAAAAATGGTTTGGTTACCTGGCAACAGATACATTACTTTAGTAATGCTGAGAGGTTTTCCACCACTACCAGACCAAATGGAACCACTTCAGTATTTTTTTTTAAATCACTGAAGGCGATTTAAAGAAAACTTTAATCAGTTGGTGGACATTCCTATTTTGTTCATTTTCATTTTAGGAAAATACAATCACAGCTTGGTACACTCAACTTTGGGATGGGTGTGCCTTGGGAAATCCCAGAGACAGTCAGTTTAAATCACTTTGATTTTCACCTGTTTTACTTGGAAAGATTCATCTGCAGATGAGTGGTTGAGTCGATAACACATCTTGGGATGTTAAGATGTAAAGGACCTTTGGCAGTTTTATTATAATTAGGCCTACTTTAAGCTGCATCCATTGGTTGGAATTTGTTTACACAGAATGCTTCCATGACATCATTTTGACGTCAATGACGCAAGGTCATCTTTTTCTTATTATTGTAAATTACAGAAAAATGGCTTCCAACCCGTAGCTACAGAGTCCCTTGCCCATAAAATACCAACCTGGAAAGGTGTAAAAAATGGCTTGATAAGTCAATCATTATTCTCCTGGTGCATACATGTACTGGAACAGTGTTAATTTATCTATGGTGTAACATTTTCAAAAGCCCCAGTAACACACCTCCACCCAGGTCTCTTGTGCCTGTTTTAATGATATTCTTAGACTTTTCATTTTCTACAGTAACTTTGAATAAAATGTGTACATTTCTTGTGTACGGTAAAATCCTGCAATCGAGTTTTCCCATAATACACAAAGTAAGTTGGCAATGTTGACATTTTTGTGTTTACCTCAATTTGAAAATATGATAGATAGAAAAATTCATCACATCAATTAAAAATAAAACAAAAATCATTATAAATGTAAATTTACTTTGAAACTCATTAGGTTCTTAACTGTTTTCAATTTATTTTCATTGGAATTTGTAAAGAAAATGCAATGATTGTCAACTTTCTGTTTTACAGGAAACTCAAATGTAAGTGAAGAGGGATGGGTAATTACATGGGGTGGTTTTTCAAACATGTCACATGACACAGGTCGGATTCAAATCAAGGTTCTGACTACATTGCCACTTTTCTTTCCTTGATTTCTAGTTTCTAAGGACAACATTTGAAAATCTAAAATGTGCAATCGGTGGAGAATTCTCATTTCTATCCAACTGAAGATATACATTCATATCATACAATACAAGAAACAAGTTTATTCAAGATATTGTCATCTGTAAGTTCTTCCTATATTGCATTTTGTTATCTTTAATGTTTGAGAATGTTCTTGAACATTATTGGTATCTACATGCTCAGTTGGATGAAAATATGAATTATCCACCGATTGCACAGTTTAGATTTTCAAATGTTGTCATCAGAAACTAGAAATTGAAGTAAGAAAAATGGCAATGTAGTCAGAACCTTGATTTGAATCCAACCTATGTCCAAGGCGAGGATTCGTTATTATTTTAAGTTTTCGATCCAGTTTTGCAACTTTCAAATTTACTAGAATGTGCTTAGGTTTACCAGACTTAATTATCTAGAGGTGAGGTAAGGTAATTTTATGTCAACAGCTGTAAATATTCCTGGTCTGTAGGTATGTATTTGGGAACAAGTACCACATCCAAAAAGCAGCAAATTGTAATAAAAATGGTTGGTGCTTTGATTTTTTAAAAACAAAACTCTATTATCTTGCAAAGATGGGTTTATCGCATCTGTGTTCTCCAAATAATTAAATAAAATCAATCTATAAATTTTTTTCTTGACTTTTGCAATGGATGCAGTGAAGGATAGTTAATAAAATTTCATAATAAGGATAAGCACTGTGGAAATTGCTTACCAAAATGGTAGAAAGGTCTGCCAGTATCTGACATAACTTCAGTAATTAATGCCATCAATGCAAATAATATTTTTTTAGATCGAGCAGTTGTTCCTGAATAAACAAAGTAATGTGTCAACAGGAAATTTAAGAAAAACAATTTTGTTGGAAATTCTTTTCAACCAACACCTTGTAACTACGAACTTCTCTGCTTCTGAATATGCAATTATTTAATTTTATTAAATTAATGAAAATCGACGAAAATAATTTAAAATTTAAAGGTATCCCAGCATGACTGTAACCTTAATAATGTAATTGTTGTCTTTCACTTGATGACATGCACAGAGCTGGTACCATTCCTTAATTACTGACCATGTTGTCCTTTAATTTTTTACTTATATTTAAACATAACCAAATATATTCATTCCAAATGTAGCTTATTTGAGGGAAAATGATTAGTTCATCATATAGACTGCATTTGGAATAAATGCATATGACAGATCTAGTTGTTAATTTAGGGGTAAACACTGCACAATTTACCCTAGGGAGTAGGAGCAGGATTTTGAATTTTGCGGCTGTAACCAAAAAGATGCTATACCAAAGTGAGGCTGTGATCCCTGGATGTCTGGAGTCAGGTTGATCTCAGGAAAATTATCACCTGCATATGACATATTCCTCAGATTCACTTGTAGTTCAACACATGCTGACCTGATGACAATGAGAATGGCAGTCAATTCCATTTCCCGCATGCTGACAGTAGTGTAAGGGTAGGATTTAAGTACATATAGTCTTTGTGTCGGTGTGTAGTGTCCCTAACCACTTGGCAACAAGGAACGGCTACCTAGATACAATGTTCAAAAATAGATCTCAAAACCCTGGCAGAGTTTTGTTTCAGAAATAACAGAGTGTATTTTTGTAAAACTGAAAAATAAATCATAATCAATCACTGGCAGTGACGAAAAGGATGCTGCAGCTAATTGAACTTTATTTCGGTCGACAACAAAACAATTTGTTTAACATATTCACAAGAACGATACACTAAAACGGATCTGATCGTTGTGTCACACAACAAACCATTCATTTGCTATTGTAAAGCAAGCGTCATCTTTGAATAGGTACAAACAGATGAATTATCTCTTCTTTTCATTTTGAAAGCTATGACTTTCCGTTCAAACACGAATACACGAATCCTTTAAAGTGAGATGAAAACAAGAAGTTTTTTCACTTTGCTTCACATACGGTGGTGTCATAAATAGATTAAAGAAAGGATAAGTAAGTTTTATTGTAGGATTTATTGTAGCATAGAGATATTGGATTTTGGTCCTTTTATGGTTTACCTCTGAGGCTTCGTCATTGATCTCTGAGAGAACTACATCGTACGAGAGACATTTATGGTGGGAAAAAGACATATGTTACATCAGTATTAGCCAATTTTCTTTTTCTGAAGGTCTGTTGGGAATGTAAACCTCGTGAGGAGGAAACATTTGTCGATCTGATAATCTCATAAAACGTTGAAAAAACATTATTTCATTATCACTATATCGTCCATATTTTATGGTCTCTGTTGACATACCTCGATGTATTAGCGTTGATATTAATGCATGTGGATTAAAAATTGATACCGTCTGATATCATTTTTATCATATGAGGAGGGTAAGTCAAAAGAGAAAATGGATCTATATGTAATACATCAATTATGGTGGTTCCCATGATAAATTATAACTTTAGAGGTCACCCTTAGTTAATAAATTTTCAGGCCAACATTTATCAATACAAGTCTATGCATATGGGCGGGAACACTGTGCACAAAAGTTTGCATGGTATTTCCACAAAAATACAAGTCGTTTCTGCCATCAATCCAGCAGCTTCAAAGTAACGCTGCTGTGACACACTAGGGGTTTTCATTTTCGACTTAATTCTGGCAGATTTGTCAACTTTGTGTTAAATAATTAACAGAACGTAAAAGTTAGGGTTAAAATTGATATTTTAAATTCATTTTTGCTGACCAGATTTGTATAAATTTGGCATATTTCTACAGCCAAGGAATTCACTATCAAATTTCATATTTTAAACCTGAATTACTATTAAGTGAAAACATGAAATTAAACTTTTAACACAATGTTGCCAGAAGAAGGTTGAGGACGAAAAACCCGATTGGATATTCCACAGAGATAGACCTCGCTACGGAAAGTTAACTGACATGTTTAGACAAAAACAGCACGGCAATCCAAAGAACAAGAGCAAACCAACAAAAATTCGATTTTCGTCTTATGTTGTTGATCACCTTCACTTGAGAAAAAGACATTTGGCGCATGGAATTTTCTCGTACTGTACCTACCTGACCAATCAATTTTTTGCTTATTGTTGTCGATTAGCATTTCTTCAATACGGATTCTGTTACGAATGGATTTCAAGTACCATATAAAATTGGATGTTTCAACTAATTTTCCTCGAATCATATTCACATAATTTTAAGCCGGGTAATACTTTGTAAAGTCAATCCTATCCTTGACTGGTTCTCTCTACTAATAATCAGCTTGCTGTTTTAAGAGAATATGGTGAAGTCACTAATATCGTTTTTTTTCTGAAAAATAATACTTTAAAATAACAAGGAAGTTGATCGTAACTTATGGTCGGGCTCATTACCATGACATGAGGTGTTACGGAATATCGTGATTCCGCTACAAACGCTTCATATATTAATATCAAGGAGTGAAGAATTTCACTAGGTGGCTTGTACAAAGTCATCTTGCGTGAGTAAAGTCATCTTGCATGAGGAAAGCCATCCTGCATGGCAAAGCCATCTTATATAAGTAAAATCATCTTGCATGAGTAAAGTCATCTTGTGTGAGTAAAGTCATCTTGCATGAGTAAAGTCATCTTGTGTGAGTAAAGTCATCTTGCATGAGCAAATTCATCTTGTGTGAGCACATGTGAGATCACTTTCTAAGGTATGGTGGGGTGTCCCCGCCACCATCTGAAAAGTCACCTCACATGGGCATTCTCACATTGTATGGATATTCTCACCTTGCATGGACATTCTCACCTCACATGGACATTCTCACTTCACATGGACATTCTCACCTCATGTGGACATTCTCACCATGTATACATACTTACATGCTCCCTGCCATGTAAAAATAAGATTTTTCACCTCGCATGGAAAAATTCTCAAAAAAGTTACGAAGCAACCCCAATTGCATCTGGAAGCTATCCAGTTAGCTTCGTCATTAGTATTATGAAAGTGAATTTCATATTTAGTTATCAATCTAACATTTCCATTAGAAGATCTCCTGTGCTCACAAATACAAATTATGAAAGCCAACCAAAAGGAAACCTCACTGTTAACTTGAATTTTGAAAAATGTCACAGATCGGGTAAACAATCGCCCGAATCCATAGTCCCAACGCTCAAACAGGTCTGTCATTGTAGTTGCTTCCAACTATTTATGCCTCTTCTCACAGAGTGTCCGGTAAGCACGAAAACTAACCATCACCTCGACATGTATTAGCTTGTTTTGTAAGCTTTCTATCATTTAAAGTAGACAAAGTTACAAATAGAACGTAGCAGATAAATCTAAATAACCGTTATCATACGTGTCGGAAGATATCCGGCAAGGACTTTGTGGGAATTGTTTTGTGGGCGTAATTACAACCTGTGTACCAATTACAACGTGCGTCTGTCAACTGCTTGTCCGCACATCCATTTACGGGGACGTTTCATCAAAGCTTGACCCTACTCATGACCAAGTTTACGAACTAATCAAGTAGATCTATCAGTGGTCACCACAGGCAGGGCTCGTCGAAAATTTTTTCAAACATTTTCGTACTTTCAACGCACGGAAGTAAACAACAGTATCTGTTGTTCAGTATTGGATTATGCCTTCATGAGCTATTTAAGTAAATTTTGCTGACGGATGTATGGACTGAAGCACGAGACGGCGACAGAAATAGAATTAAAGCCAATTTTTTGCAACACAATCCTTGTTTGTTTGCCTCAGTCGTAAAAGGTAGATTCCGGGCATTTTGTATCTCAAGTTTTGCAGAATATCGGACAAACAAAACGTGTTATCAAATTCCTGGTGATGACTGCGTTTGCATTTCTGTTTGTTAACACATTACTGTTCGTACAAGAACGAGAGGTCCACAGGGAACTGTGTCAGATACTCTCACCCGACCTCGGAAATTACATTGGTACGATAATTGCAAGGAAGTAGTGTTGTTTTTGTTAACAGTTTCCCAAACAACATAAAATCATAAACTCATCAGTGTTCCTTATTGGCACAGGTGAAGTTTGAGTTAACTGTAAATACCTTTAACGCACCTTTCCATTCAGCTGTAGTCCTTATTTAGAAAGCTGAAGCTGTTTTCATTGGTTCTTGGGCTTTCAGCAGATGCAGTACATCTATTTCTAACGAAGCCGTCCCGGTATAAATGGAGAGTTTTCAATCAAGGCTTCACATTTAAGTCGACAACTCTAATGGGACAACAACTGGACATTGTGTTTGGTTTTTACTCATGATTACAGCACGAAGAGATAGTAAGGTAATGCTATTTTTTGTAAAAAACTTTGATTTTATTGCTTTAGGGAATATTTAAAGTAATTTGGATTCAACGATGCACTCCCTGATGCACTGAGGCTCCGAGACTTAGTTAATAAGGGTTCAGTCTGAGGAAAACACATCAACAATTGGTAAACTTTCATCTTAAAGCCACACTAAGCAAATCAGACGTTTGACCTCCGAGGAATCTATGTGGACAGCTGATCGCTGGACATGAGCTTTTGTAGTCCATTGCGATCTTGGGAACAAAGGACTTCCAGATTTGTTTTTGTAGTCTAAAGAAGTAAAATTTAAGTCCATTTTCGTACGTTTTTTCACTTAAACGTCTTATTTTCTTAGATGAACATCCAATTACATTTGTTTAAAAAAACCCTTAAAAGTCTTTTATGTCAGTGATTCTGTCAATATTATTCAACCATTGTGCCTAGATAACGTGAGCAGCTCGTCTCATTCTGAAAAAGGTTTTCCCCCATATCAAATTACAGGGCAACATCAAAGATATGAACTTACTCTGTTTGGTCCTGTTAGGTCTTTTGCGACCAATTTGGAAATGACCTCATTCTAAGGAAACAGTACTTTGTGCTGAAAAATAAGTTTGTTCTTTTTCAGGAGCTACGTGTCATGTTGAGAAAATGAAGTTGCGGCGTTGGAAGAATTTCCTGTGCTCTTACTGACAGTGGCAGCAACAGTACACACCGTACACGCGGGAATTGTAATAAGCAGCTTCATATAGAGGAGATTTGACAGCTTTCCTCATGAGATGCCTGACTTTGCCGAGAGTAAACTTGTAGAAGATATATGGCAATGAAGGCATGTTTTGAATACAATATGACTTAATCTGCAGGTAAATTTCCCAATAGACACCAAATCCTGGGATTTCTTGGTGGCTGGAATAGTAATACCATATTAAGTGTAAGGTAAATTAAACTGCCCAGAGAAGACAATAGACAGGATTACTAAAGTTCATATATTATAGAAGTGACTGAAAATTTTTATTTTGTAATTTTGGACACGAAAACTATAAAATAACTTTGTAACATTTTCTTGAATGGAAAACTATCTCTGAACAAAATGGTTTTAAATGTTACGCAGAGTTCATACCAGACAATAAGTGTACTGATGAAGGTCAACACTTCATCTGAAACACAGAATAATGAACAAAAACATGAGGCTTGTAAAGAATTTATGTTTGGAATTTGTGTGGTGTTGATAGGAATACTCTGTATTTTGGGATTGTCAGGAAACATCACGTCATTCTTTGTACTATGGAAACACAAAACGGAAACTGCCACTATTTTCTTGCTGCAGGTGCTCGCAGTCTGTGACTCAGTTCTACTAATAATTAGCTTTTTTATATATACGTTGGTCAATCTTCCCGAGACTCAAGAAGTGCTGAGAAGTTTATCTAATGCTGCATCCCAAATACAGGACTACATTTGGCCTTTGGCACTCATCGCCCACACTGTGACCATTTACATCACTGTTCTTGTGACTCTCAACAGATACTACGCCATTTCCATACCAATGCAAGGGAAACCCATTAAATCCTCCGCGTTTATGAACAACACCAAACAGCAACTTGTAGTGATATTAATTTTTGCGTTTGTATACAATATCCCACGATTCTTCGAACACCATAAAATTGGCGAAAAGTTGGTGAACAGTACTGAAAATGGACATAACAATAGTGAGACTAACTTCACAACGGAGGGCGTGAATTTAGGTGATAGTAAACTGTACCAGATAATATACTCCAATATCCTCTACTTTCCTGTTATGTACATAGTGCCTTTGGTGAGTTTGTTTTACTTAAACATGAAACTAATAAAAGGCCTGAAAGCGATTAAACGCAGAAAAGAAGCTCTGACAGGCCATCGCCAAAAGGACGACAATATCACTATCGTAATTATTGTCATTGTTTTCGTGTTCATACTCTGCCAGACACCGGCGTTGGCAAATCAGATATTATGGGCAGTAACGGTCAGTAATACTAAACAGAGAGAATGTGGACATTTTCACTACTACTACACCAGAATAAGCGACGCATTGGTCGTGCTTAACAGTTCCACCAATTTTCTGGTGTACTGCCTCTTCGGAAAGACATTCAGGAAGGTATTCAGAGAAACATTGTGTGACAATCGGTTTTTCAAGAGACCTTCTCAACCTCCAGCAACTGCATTGTAATTAATACGCCAAGAAAACTAAAACATAATACTTCATTATTTTATGTGACTTCAATATTTCGCAGACAAGGCATATTTTGTGATAAATACGACTGAAGAAGGAATGATTACATTTTGAAGGAAAAGGTATTGTTCAAAACTTTTTATTCTTTGATTGTCAAATCATGCTTGCCATTACTATGATTTTGTTCCACAAGTTAAATATACATGGCTTTAATTGTTTACATTATATTTATTTAAGCTGTCAGATTCAAAGTAAAGCTGCTTACGCTACTGTAGTTCTTAAGAACATGTTAAAATGTATTGGACTACAATACAAAATTTCTTCCATGCAGTTTATGGTTAAATCTTTCTTTGTATGTAACTAAAAGTTGTACAGTTGAGACAAAAACGATTTGGCATGAAATCCTGCAGAACAAATCATATGTATATATAATTAATCAAACGCATTAATTTTAATGTTGGCAATTGTAATTAATTCAACAATCAGTACCTAGTATACTCTTGGATAAATAATCATCACATCTTTGCCTTAGTAATGTGTGAATGATTTAAATGAAATTCATTTTGTCGGCGTGGTTCGTTCTTTCATATTTGTAACTACTGTCATTCGAAAAAAAAAACCAGAAACAAATCCAGTTCATTTAGCACCGATAGACATGGTATCATTAAGAATCATTCAGATGAGAATAATTCTGTATTTAATGTTTTAACATTGACAGATGGGTCTTCGTTTGTTCTGTATATTGCACACAAAACAAAATTGATCGGTAACTGATAAAGAAATCCTGGTTTAAAAGCTGCTTTTCTATACTTCACAATGTATTATATTTCTATTGTACAGATTCATTTATTTTGAGCAGTGTAGGTTTCAAATACTGTTAAGCAGGAGAAATGGCGAATATTAAATATCCCAGTAGTATTGATAAATTTTGAATCAATATTTTTTCTTATGAACCGTCAAATTAATTGGTGGGTGGTACAGCAAAAAAGGGAATAAAGGTAGATCTAGCAATTTTAAAACGTATGTCCAATGTTTACCAAATTCTTTGAATAAAGTTTAAAATCATTGCAAAGTACTGTGTTATAGTGGACATCTTTCTCAACTCAAAACAAGGTAAAGTCCTCCTGTGTGACCGCAACAGGCGTACCGGTCGTAGTGTAGTCTGTCTGGAGGGGGGGGGAGTACCTCTGTCCTTTCCAGGGGGAGGGGCACCGCTGTCCTATCCATGGGGGTACCCTCCTGTCCTCTCTCTGGGGAGGGGGTGCCCCTATCCTGTCCTCCTGTCTAAGGTGTGTCCCTGTCTTGTCCAGGGGTAACCCCTGTCCTTTCCAGGTTACCCCTCCCCTGACAGGAAAGGGGGTACCCCTTCACAGACCCCCGGCTATGTGTATGATCTCGGGTACCCCCCCCCCCGTTTAACAGACACACACCTGTGAAAACATAACTTCCCTATCACACTACGTACGCTGTCGGTAAACATTTGGGGTTTTCACGATACACGTTTCTGTCAGATTATCTGACAGATCTTTAAAGAGGGAAGAGCAAAAACAGAATTTGTCAAAAATTGCCTACAGTGGGGTTGGAACCCAGGACCTCCGGATCATGAGGCCAATGCCTTACCAACTGAGCTAGGCAGGAATCTGTTGGGCAGGAGATTTCTGAAGTGAGCTTTGTTTGTTTCATG
>JBCAUG010023933.1:0-10571 GCA_038406175.1 Haplosyllis leylae
GTAACAATAATTTTCGTGACTTCAAAGGCAATGTTTCATTGTTTAAATCAGCACAGGTCCCATGGACCTATTTTTTAAACTTTTTTCTTGGGTTATAATAAGACCCACCCCCTCATATTTTGACTTGGTTTGACTCAGACCTTGTGACCTGGCCTTGCCACCTAGCCTTTGGGCTAAAGTCCTCAGGCTTGGTGGCAAAGGCTAGGTCACTTGGTCTGAGTCAACCAAGCCAAAAAGTCGGGAGTGGATCTTTAAACAAAATTGCCTCTGATTTCGCAATAATTTCCCGGAAAAAAAAGTTGTAATCAATTCATTAACACTGTGCGAAAACAGGTAAAAAACAAAAAAAAACACCAAAAACGTGCGGACTGTAAGAAAAAAATACCGCACATGCAAACGCACATGCAGAGAATGGGTTCAGACCCATTCTCTGTGTCAGTGTTTGTCAAAAAATGTTTTGTTAAAGTTGATGCAAACGTTGACGCAAACGCAGAGGTTAAGTGTAAACAGACCATAAGCAGGAAAATTTACAGTGCCCGAAGTGTGCCGTGTGGGCATAAATTCCTTTTTTGAGGTCACCAGAAATTTAACTTGTTTGAAGAATGGTATTTATATTGCAGATCTCATCGGAAGAACCGATAGTGATAGACAGTGACAGTCAGCTGTCTAGAAGCAGCAGTCTTCGGTCTGAATGTCTTATTTCACCCGAGCCTATGCCAAGTAATCTTCTTTGCTCTGCATTTAAACAAAGTTACCTCCGTCTAACTGCAGTTTAAAGTGATTTTTTCTTTTTCGAAACTGATACTTAACCATCAGTTTCTATGGTAATAAGGGAGGTCGCAGTGTTGCTAACATTTGAGTATATAATTGTAAGCGCGAATTTATGTTCAAACAAAGAAGAAAAAGAAGTTTGTATTTTTCTTGTGATAGGTACTATGGGGACTTCATCCTTATTTGATGAGCCCGGAAATGAGGACGATGACCTGAGTGACCTTGAGGTTGACCCAGTTTCGATCACACCCCCGGACAGTCCTGCGCAGGCGCACATGCTGAGTAGCGAGAACGGCTCACTTCCGGTGAAGGACATAATATCTGCGATTCCTGGTGAGAATTACATCATATTTCATTGAAAAATGTTTTAATAGTTTTTGAATAGCAGTAACTTTTCTTTTTTCTCTTCGTCAGATGAGCTGAGATTGGACGTATTTTTTAACTGATCGTTTTCGTGTTCATCCTTGATGTGAAGCCTTGTTCACACATACCCATTCAGCCTGAATTTCAGTCTGAATAAACTCATTGTATATACCTCTGTTGTTTGCGATGACGGTGACGGGCTCGTTGTCGTTACGTGTGAACAAGCCTTGACCAAAACAAATGTATTGTTGAATTTTTTGAACATTTAAATCCTTATCAGATCGATCCGATGCGTCACCCGAACCGGAACCGGAACCTGAAAATGAGACCGTCATGTATGCACAGAAAGTACCAACCCAGAGAGAAACTATGACGTCACGAGCCATACAGTCGATCACTATACCCGAACCTAAAGCTCAAAAGAAAAAATCAGGCGACGAAAAGCCCGAGGCGAAAAAGACAGACAGCAAAATAAAGCCGGTATTACAGTGGGTCTTTTCTATTAAATTATCATCCCATTACTGGTAACGGAACATAATAGTGACAGTTTTGAGAAAGATGCTAAACGTTTTGATTTCTACAGAAAAAGAAGCAGGAGAAAGAGGAGGAAAACGCTGAGAGCAGCGGATCAGAAGATGGCGCCAGTGGTGATGAAGGAGAGAGTCGTCGCAGGAAAAACCGGAAGTCCAAAGAGGAAGCCTTGGATCTGGACGAACCTCCAGCAAAGTATGGGACCGTGAATGTTTGTATTCTTCAAAAGGAAAAACGGGCGTCAATATTTCCGATTAATTTTGTAGTGAATAAAAGTTACAATCTGGATCAATTCGCCGTCATTAAATAGCATTTTTGTCTCTCAAATCACAAATTCGAGAGCTGAGGTGTTCCTCTTGTTGAAACTGTTGTCTTTTTTATGCACAAATACAACGTCATAATATGACGTGGTTTGATTCAGGCAGGGGTACTTTCAGGGCATGTAATAAAATTTAGCTCGTCACCGAAATTCGGCCCGAAATTATTTTGCATTGGAGAATAGAATTTCAGGCTAAATGGGTTATAGACCCATTCTGCCTGTCAAAGTCGTCAGAATTTCACGATGACTTTAACGAGTTGTGTTTTTGTCGGCCCGTGTGAACAGAGCTTCATTGGTGATTGATTATACTTGGCGACGATGCTTGCCGCGGTACGGGTTATGTAACACTGCATCAGCTGTTCAAGTTGTATCCCCTCCAGGATCTGCCTCTACACTGTTCAAGTTGTATCCCCTCCAGGATCTGCCTCTACACACACTGATCAAGCAATAGACATGTGCTTGGACATGGATCGTACTTGCTGATGTACAGTCAACTATGGATGGTTACATAACAATTACTGTTTATTTACAAAAAAAACCCAATCCATCTCAGCCCTGGAACAATTCCTGTTATGTAACAATCACCATGGACTGGTCCATTACCAAGTACCATCATGTTGGGAGGGGATACAACTTGAACAGCTGATGATCCATGTGGCTTGTGTTATATAACCCTGACCATGGTAAACACTGTTGCCAAGTACAATCTTCATACTTGGTGACCATGGTATGGGTTATGTAACACTACATCAGCTGTTCAAGTTGTATCCCTCCAAGCACATGTCCATTGCTGGTCAGTGTGTGTAGAGGCAGATCTTGGAGGGATACTTCTTGAACAGCTAGTGCAGTGTTACATAACCCTTACCGCGGTAAGCACCGTCGCCAAGTACGATCATTAATGTATTGTAGAATTAAGCCTTTAAGCGTTCACGAAGAACGTCAACTGTTGCGGCGACTTCAGTCCTACGGCACAGCGCTGTCGTCTAATCCGACCGCTAACCGACTGAAGCGGAAACTGATCGTACGTCAGCTGAAGCGGGAGAGAGGGCTACAGGTGTTCGACCTTGACATTGAAGTCAGTCACCTCCTCCAGACCAGAGGGCTGATAGCAGCCAGAGAAGATACAAAGAAACAGGTGAGAAAAAGTACTCAGTTGAGTAGTGTTTTACCGTGAAAGGATGTGATTCCTCCCAACTGAATAGTAGACTGGGTCCCGCTTATAACGAGCAAATAGATGCAAAGAAAACTGCTCGTTGTGGGTGGGTGCTCGTAGTAATCGAACTCGTTGTAAGCGGGACCCAGTGAAGTTGTAATGGGCGTTGATATGGAATGTCACTATTTCTAGACGCACTATCTCTTCATCTTCCTCTTCATCTACATTTTGTTACATCTCAGCATCTCTCTTTAGCTCTTTAAATTTTGGTCAATTGATCTCTTCATCTACCTACCTGAAGCAAAGTTACGGTTATATTAATGGTAAGCATTCTTGTTTCTAGCCAAAAAAATGATATGACCGTTCCACAGAACAGAGGTTTTATGGCAAATGCACACTGCACGGGACCTGGACTGGGACAGGGACTGGGAAAAATGAGTTACTATATATTATGCAGAACTATTCACGCTGTACTGGAACTGGGAACGGGACCAGACCCTTTGTCTTCTGTTATGCTAGTGCTGTCCCCTGGGCCTGTCTCGTTCCCGTGCGGTGTGAACGTGGCATCAGTATTCCAATACATATGTATTTGTTGCATATTTATACAGGAGGAGGACGTGAATGACATGGGTTTACCAACAATGAGATACAGTGATGCAGATTACCGGGTGCTCGACCGATTTCAGGTACAGTTAGTTCTCCAATAAATTCAAGAACCATTTTTATTGGCTTACAAATTCAAAATGCAGTGGCGGATCTAGTGGGTCGCCCCTATGAACCAAAATGTTCTCAATTTGTTGAAGTTTTTTCGAAAAATGAGACGTTGC
Source organism: Haplosyllis leylae (assembly GCA_038406175.1). Lineage (NCBI taxonomy): Eukaryota > Metazoa > Annelida > Polychaeta > Phyllodocida > Syllidae > Haplosyllis > Haplosyllis leylae. Next base: position 3,965 of record JBCAUG010023933.1, read on the forward strand.
CACCCCCCCCCCTTCCTTTCCGAAAGATGCCGTCACCCTCTACGGGGAATCATGGATCTACCCCTGGACTGTGTAAACTTGCAATGCCTGAATTAGGCTCTGTTTACACTTAACGTCTGCGTTTGCGTTAACATCAATGTTTGCATCAACTTTAACATTGTGTTAATGGTGACACAATTGTTAATGCTGAGAATGGGTTTGAACCCATTCTCTGGGTGTGCATTTGCATCACCGTTCACTCAATACAAAACTTGATGCGAACGTCGACGTTGACGCAAACGCAAACGTTAATTGTAAACAGAGCTTTAGTGATGGCACCAATTTTATTCTTTATTCAGGTGTCGTCTGTCAGTAAATGGGGACAATATTATCAGCCGAAGACGTTTATGAACAGACTGGTTGGAACAGAAGACGACCAGTTGACGAGTATTCGGAGTCCGTACACAGCTCGGTAACGCACTTTAAATACTCTAAAGCCTTGTTCACACCTAACGACACAGACAGAGACACCGACATTCGGACCGATAGTTTAGCATTGTGCTAATGGATCAGACCGAAATTTACCCATTTATCCCGAATTTCGGTACGATTTAATAAATGTGTACACCTTTATTGGTGCCATGACGTCCTGAATTTCGGTCAAAATTTCGGTGTCGGTACGTGTCAACAAGGCTTAAAGGCGTACCGATCACACGTACCGATATTTATCCCGTCAGCAAAATTCGACCCCTTAAAGTTTTAACATTGCGCCAATGGTGACTTTGACGGGCAGAATGGGTCTGGGACTTTTTAGTCAGGTAAACGAGCAGGAACTGTGTGAACACTTCCATTTGTTGCCATGTAACCCCAGAAAATAAATTGTGGGCAGAATTTAGGTGACGGTCTAAACATCAGTTTGTGTGAACAAGCCTTTTAAAGACGAAATTAAGTGCAAAATAACAATGAAATAAAGTTCGACAAACCTGCTTAAACTTAGACGACACAAAAACGACAGAAACAAGAGAGTCCGCCTGCGTGAACGCAAGAGGCATACTGCCTGCCACGTAGCAAACCTATCTGGGGAGGGAGGGACTTATGTTCCCCCATTAAAATTAAAAAAATAAAAGTGAAAATTCAAAAAAATTAAATAAAAAAAATTTAAAAAAAATTTGGGGGGAGTGGGGTACCCAGTCTGAGTAACCCCCCCTCTGGCTGAGTACTCCTCCGGCTGAGTACCCCTCCCCCCTGGTGGAGTACCCCCCCTCCCCCAGCGGTGGGACTGAGTACCCCCCCAGCTGTGGGACTGAGTACCCCTCCCCCCAGCTGTGGGACTGAGTACCCCCAGGCAGATCCCCCTGGCTATGTGTATGATCTGAGTACCCCCCCCCCTGTTTAACAGACACACGCCTGTGAAAACATAACCTCCCGTCGTACTACGTACTACGGGCGGTATTGTTTTGTTAACAAATGCAAATACTTGGAGTAATGGATGAAAATATGCAAACTTAGGTATGCAAAACTTGTGGATGTGTTCCTTGTTTACAAAGGAGTTCCTATTTTTCGGTTATTTAACATATGAACATGCTTTATTTCCATAGATTGCTGAAACCATTTATTCGAAGAGATTATGAAACGATTCCGAAGAAAATGAGACTGTTGCAAGAGATACAAGCATATCCACACAGGTAAAGGACAATAAATATGTTCCACAGTCACTTGACCATGACGTTCGTAGTACGAGGGGAGGTAATTATTTCACAGGTGTCTGTCATTCTGTTCAGGTGGGGGCAGGGGGCGGTCAGGCCACCTTTGACCATAAGCCACTTCCCCCCCCCCCCCCGTCCGGCTATTACTGGTCTAGCATGATCAGTAAGTCTGGAATGAGGCCGGGGGGCCATGGTCGGTATTGCCTCGTTATGTTAATGGGACGCTGTTTTGTTTATATTACAGAAATGACGTCACGTGGAAACCTCCGCCCCGGCCGCCTATTGATTACTGCTACGTGAGACCTCAACACATTCCGTCAGTCAACGCTTTCTGCAGGGAGTTCTTCTGGCCAGGCATCGACCGTAAGTATCGATTTTTACCGCCCGCATCCAAAGGATGGAGAAGGTACTGTTTTCACAGGTGTGTGTTTGTCCACAGAGGGGGAGGGGGTACCCCAGATCACTGGTCCCAGGGCCTTTCCCGGGGGTAGGGGTGGAGGGGACAGGGTTAACCAGCCCCACCCAAACCCCTTCCAGCTAGGACTAGGACAAGGTAGCCCCCAACCCTCTAGCAGGACACGCCATGGACAGGATACAGCGCGGGCTGTACGCCTCTTGCGTTTTCAGGCAGGAGGACTTGCTTGTAAAGTTGTTATGATTAATTTGAGCTGTCAGAAGGAAAATTCTAGTTTCTTTGGGCAGTTATCGTTTTAAACGAAGAGTTTAGTACAAACGCAATGAATTTTATTCGCATGGTTTTATTGGTACGAGGAGGAATTTTCTGTCTCCTCAGTGGCGCTATTCTTACCTTGTTTCTTTTATTTCAGTATCTGAGTGTTTGCAATACCCGGACTTTAGCTGTGTTGTTCTGTACAGGTCAGTGACTGCTAAGTTGAGGTTGGACAAATTACAAGAATTTTGTCAAGGTCCGTTTACATTAAGCGAAAACAGACGCGAAGGTGACGTCGCCTCCACATGTGTTCTTAAGCTCTGTTTACACTTAACGTCTGCGTTTGCGTCAACGTGATGCACACGCACATGCAGAGGGTGGGTTCAAACCCATTCTCTGCATCAATGTTTGCATCACCATTCACTCAATACAAAACTTGACGCAAACGCAGACGTTAAGTACAAACAGACCATTAGGAAATTTAATTTGCTGCTCACATCGAGTAGCTACAAGATCAAATAATATTTTCGCGTTCACTCTCGCTTAGTGTAATTGAACCCTCAAAATGCGAAAGTTAAAAACAATACATTGCTATTCTTTTAGGAAGTTTGTCATAGGATTTGCGTTTTTGGTTCCGGATGTCAAATACAACGAGGCTTACATCTCCTTCATATTTACTCATCCAGAGTGGAGAGGCGCCGGAATAGCTACGTTCATGCTCTACCATCTCATACAGGTATTTCCAGATAATGTCTGCCTATTTCCCCACTTCCTTGAAACAAATATCAAGTGTAGAAACTCCTGAATAGGAAGTACACTTATGTCACTAAAAATGGAGCAAATGAAATCAATAGACTGAAATCAATGCATCAACCCATTACAACAGTGAACTTCGTAAGCACCTCATAAACAAGTTTTTGAAGTCCCTTTAGTGGGTTACGAACTTCCCGGTTGGAGATTCCAAGGACAAAAGTCACACTTTGGAAGTTACCAAGTAGTTGTCAAGTCCACGCGGTCTTCTACTTTTCACTTAAATTCTCAGAATTTGACGTCAATATGTTAGCATTATGGCCAATTTCATATTGCCATATATTTGTAATTTTCTTCTTTAATTGCATCAACTGATGGTGGTAAATGTGAAATTAGAAATCATGGGGTGTTGCATATCAGTGTTGCAAACCTCATTGATCAAGTTCATTTCGAGTGACACAGCCATGAAGTTGCCAATCGAGTTTTCCTAAATAACACAAATCTGACGTTTCTGGCATTTTTGTACAAAATTGACATCAAGGAGTTTCAAAATCGGCAAAAATAAAAAATATAAAAAAATAAAAAAGTTGTCTCCAGTGGGAATGGAACTCACAACACCAACCATCTGTAGATAGGAGGCAGATGCCTATTCCACTCTGCCACCCAGGCATGTGTTGAGTAGAAGATTCTTAAACTGAACTTTGTTTCATGCTTCTTCACTTTTTGCCAGAAATGTCAGATTTGTGTTATTTCGGAAAAACTCGAATGTTTGTATTCTTGTGTTGTGGAGAGCTTTTGAAAATTTCTGATCACTAAGTAAAGAAATCAACTAATGGGAGTCGTTAACCAAATCTACTGCTGTGCTAAACTTGCTTTTCTGTTTTCACTACAGACATGCATGGGCAAAGATATCACGTTGCACGTATCCGCCAGTAATCCTGCTATGCTGTTGTATCAGAAATTCGGGTTCAAGCCAGAGGAATTTATATTGGATTTCTACGATAAATATTTTCCCGTGGATTCCACTGACTGTAGACATGCATTCTTCCTCCGACTGAGGAGGTAGCAAGAATACGAACGCAATTGGAAGTGAACATTCTCTGTGCTGTTTTGATTGCTTTATGTTATGAACCTATTCAAACCTGGTCACGTTGGACCAAATGCATTGAACAGAATGTCTGACATAGGGAGGAAGAAAGATCTGTACACTGGAACACCCACCAGCGTTTGCTTGTTGCATTTAAATGTGTCACGAGATTGTCTTTGAAAGAATGTGGACACAAACTGAAAGGCTTATTCACACGTACCAACATAGACATAAAAGTTTAGCATTGTACCTATGGATCGGACCGAAATTCGGACTAAATGGGTCTACCCAGGCTTGTAGAGCCAAGGTGGATCTTTTGTCGTCTGTGTAAACGCGCATATTTACATTCTCGTTTGGTCTGGATCATCTCAGAAACAATATGACATTTGGGTTTTTCTTTTTGACTCGGATGTGAACAACAAGACGAACAAATAAAATAAAAAAGGAATTCTTTTGTGTCAGACAAATTTATTACAAATTAAATGTACAATATGGATAATAATAATAATAGAGTATAAAATTAAAAGAAAAACGTTTTTTAACCTGAAGTGACAACACTTTGATTTATGTAACAAATGAGTTCAATCCACTGAGAGTCCTTTTTTACAGGGGGTGTAGGATTCTTCACGGAGAGTCCTTTTTTTACAGGGGGTGTAGGATTTTTCTATTTACAATGTGTACAATTTTATCGGGGGTGTACACGTCTCGCGTTTCCTATTTTCACATTATTTGCTAATTAAACAGTAACTTTAGTTATAAAAATATCTACAAACGTTTCACATATAGACATGGATTCAATTCACATATACTTACATTAATAATTTAATAGGCAAGAAGAAAATAGATTGCAAATCATTTGTGCTGCATGCAACTATTGCCAGTTACATGAAAAATTAGCTCTTCATTTTTATTAAGTAAGTCTATTAATTTAAACACTAATTATCCGAACTCAATTAGTAATAATCAGTCTGGTGAATGGAAGGGGGGGGGGGGGGTGGGTTATTTTTACGTTTCTTGAGAATTCATTGAATTGTAAAGTAATTTTTTATTCATTGCAACATCACACTAGTTCTAAAAATTCAGCTCCCTATTTTTTTAACATCCAAAAAGATTATGTAAAATGCATTCGACTTACATGCACTACAGCTGCATCAATTCATTAGTAACTTAGTAAAATCTTCGCTTCCAACACGTCCCTCAAATTTAGCATTTATTTATTATCAATGCGGACAATAAGTCTTGTCGCCACTAACCTCTATTCCCGCATCTACTACTGGTAAAAAATCTACCTAACATTTTCATAATCTTGAATTACACATGTAAACACAATAAAACAAAGAGTCGTCATCACTACAGGTCTGTTTAAGGCCCATTCACACTGAGTTTTTTTTCTGATTGTGACTGCAATTTGTTTTTGCTAATAATGTGCCAGATAGGAGCTGGTGATATTCTCGCAGTCGCATAGTGTGAACAGTTCCATTGAGTCCTGTACAACCCATTTGCTGCGACAAGAGGAATCGCAATCAGAAAAAAATCGCAGTGTGAACGAGCCCTTACACGTACCCATCAAGGTCGCCGTCAAAGTTTGTACCAAAGGTGTTAACTTTGACGGACACAAACAGGTTGACGTTACGTGTGAACAGACCTTAACCAGTCGTCACATTTTCACTTCCGGTGTCATTGCAAACTCACAATGGCCGCACAAGGAAAACCGAACCAACAAACGGTTTGCTGCAAGAAACGCGGTGCATTTTGCGTAGATTTTATGGACAGTAACGGCCCGTTAACACCAAGCGTCAGAGTCAATGCTGCAATGACGCTTGCGACAGAGCTCTCATTGAAATCAGTGGAGTCGCTTCAAAATGGATTACAACCCCATTCTGGAGCAACTCTATTTCCATTGATTTCAATGAGAGGTATGCCGCAAGCGTCACTGCAGCGTTGGCTCTGCGTTGACGCTGACTCTTGGTGTAAACGGGCCTTAACGTCTGAATTATCGGTGCATTACAATTTTTTGTAAGATGCCTGTTGGTAAACGGTTCTCAGAAGCCAGCTACGAAATTGCATCACAGAACAATACAACGGCAAAATGCTGTGATATAAAAGTAAAGGAAGACTTGGGTGAAATTTGATTTGCACAATCTAAGCTGTCTTTTTGACAAAACAAAGGAAAAAAATAGCAGTATTAGAAACTGTGCAGCAAGTGACAACAACTGCGACTGGCTACTTAATACGACTTCTATTTCTGTACACCTGACTAGTTTCTGTTTATGGTCGATACAGTTGAATGATTCGGAAAAAAAAAACATCACCAAACAGGAAATATTTACATTCAAACCGACAGAGTTCATGACACCACATATGTATATACAATAAATGAGATGACCCATAACTGTACAAGACGATATCACAGTC
>JBCAUG010023944.1:0-10570 GCA_038406175.1 Haplosyllis leylae
TCCCCTCCACCATTTCCCCATATGTTAAGAACCCCCTTTAGTAATCAATAAGCTGACTCTAACGAGCCAGCAATAAAAGGTCTCTGCGAGTTTAAAATCCCCAAACTACTGTTCGTTAGTCAAGTATGCTAATCATCATACCAAATTAGCAGGTTGTCAGTAAGAGACACAGAAAAACTTCAATACAGTCGGCAGGTGTCGCACCAGAGGTGAATCTGAGGACTAGCGCCAAGGCAAAAAGCGTGCGAGCGAGAAATCCACCCTGGCTTTGAAACCCAGGGCAGACATCACCAGAAGTCCAAAAACAGGGGTATCAGTGACCCCACGAAAGGGACTTATGTCTCCCAAAATTTTTTTAAAAAATACTAAAAAAAAGAAGAAAAACTTCAATATCCTACAGTCATGCTTGACTGGTTCTAGTTGAATTCAGGTAATTCATCTGACCAAAAGAATCTGATAAAAAACGTGAATGTAAAATTGCCTTGGAACCCAGGGTAGACGTCGCCAGAAGTCCAGGGGTATCAGTGGCTCCACGAAAAAGACTCATTTCCTTCAATTTTTTAAATAAAAATGTAATGCGTTAACTCCATACCGAGTCCTTTCTGATAAGGAATGATTCACGCTAACCGGGCGAAATTTGGAGCGACAGTAATGCGAAAAAAGGACAAAAATCTGAGAAATTTTTGACGGAAAGTGTTAGACAATACCGGATAATACCAGGGCTTTGTTACTAAGGAAAAAAATGGCACCGTTGCTTGGTCATGTGGTTCTGCTGACCAATATAAAGCCCTCTTTCTCAGGTCCAATCTCAAGTTCTATCGTCACTGCAAGAATTTGCTGATTTTTCTTTACACAAAATAACGTCAACCTTTATTTTTTCCTAACGTAAAGCTGGAGTACTTTGCTATTGAAGTGGTTACTATGGTTACTATAAAGCAGTAAACAGCAATTAACCTTGAGAAAAACGTGCTGTATGTGAACTATCAATTGTTCTTGACTTTGTTTTACCTCACATCAAGGGCTGGGTTGAGTTTGTTTGGTTGATTTTGAAGTACAAAGCTTCTTTCTAGTTTTTTCACAATGGAGATTTTTTCATCTAATTGTATGAATTAGACGAATTGGACAGATGCGGTGGTGCATGAAATAGGTGGAATTTAAAGTTCCCCACAAGCACAGTTGACTTTGTGGTGTAATGGTTAAAGCAGTTGGAATATAAACAGGAGATCCTTGACTCGAACCCCACTTTTGTAAAAATTCTTTTTGTCCAATTCATCTAATTAGACAAGACATTTTGACAAAACTCGTTTGTTGTGCGACGTTTTCGGTTGCGCTCGTTTTGTCTTCGCTTCTGGCATGATTTCATGCAAGGACAATAATAATCTAAAGCAAAAGAAGCGAATTAAAGGAATCAAGCAAATCAAGCACACAGAATTCTTCTTTATTTTATTTGTTAAATTTTTGTTTCCATAAATTAATTAACTGAATGTAATTGGAAAAAATATCAGATAGAACTAAGTATCTATTTCAGTTCTCTTACTTATTATCACTCACTTTTGAATTCTTAAGGTATACCCACATCATCCGATAGCGAATGCAAAAGCTCAATTAGTGCAAAATCGATCAAGAGAGTGTATCGCTTCTGTTTTCCCTTTCGCTTTTGTCCGCTATGAATAGACCCTTAAGTTCCATTCAGAATACGTGATAGCTTGATTAGGAGCGGGAGCGGCATCGCTTGGTCTGGCCAGCGGCAAAATATCAAATGGGTTCTGGACCGATTTTGGAGTGGCATCGCTAGCGAGTGGCATCCCACGCTATCACTTAGTCTGAATGGTACTGGTATAAACCAATAGAACCCATCGCTAGCGATGCCGCTCCCGCTCTCGCCCACGCTATTCCTATGTGTGAATAGACCCTTAGTCATATGATTCAGAGGTGGTGTATTCAAACAACACGCAATCATCAGTTTTCCTAAGGCTTTTTTGTTGCGTATATTTTTGTTTTGAACAAAGAAAATCTTGTGACAGAAAATGAGAATGTTATTTTGCTGTTTTGATCAATTCAACAAGTTGAGAAAAGCAACTGTTGTGACAAAAAACTTTCAAATTTCATGTCAAGTGAGAGTGTTCATGGTTCAGTCAATTCTGCCATTTGCGAGGATATCAGTAAACTCCGTTTAAGGTTTTACAATGGTGATCTATAAGAAAATATTTGGAAGCATAAATAGATAACCAACACACTTTTTTTTCTAAAATAATACTGCACAATTATATTTCGTATTAGGGAGAGCTAAGCTATGTTGGAAATGGTGCACTGTACCAAAAGATAGCTCTGATATTCCCAGATTCATTACCAACGGCATGCACAGAGATAGACTGTGAATAATAGGGGCATCCCCAAGCCAAATGGAAAATTTATGGTTATCCTCGCAAATGGCAGAAGTTACTGAACTTCCTTCAGGGGTGGTGTTATTTAAGATGAAACTCAAATTCGCACTCTTCAGTTCTAATGGTATGCAACAGACAGTTGAAAACCGCCATGCCCAAAGCTATTCGTTCTTCTTAACCGACTCTGAGTGCTGAACTCTTTCCACCAGATGAGCCCCATTTACATTTGTCATGACGCTTTTAGTGTCTTATTCACACCAAAGTAGATTAGATAGAAAGTTAAGGCTTGTTCACATTTTTTATAACGGTGTCGACATCAATGTTTGCGTTAAACCTTAAACTTTAGCATTTTGTAATGGTGACGCAAACGCAAATGCAGAGAATAGATGGACATACACTTTTATACGAGTAGGCACCAATTATCTGGTTTTGTGTTTGCTTTCCACATTTAGATCTAGATCTAAGCTGCATTTAGATCTAGATCTAAGTTGTCTTTAGATCTAGATTTAAGCCACAGTTAGATCTAGATTGAGCATTTAGATCTACCACAGGCTCTATGTTGAACTTGAACTGTGACGGAAACGTAATTTTTACCTGTGAACAGACCTTAATGGAAATCAGTTCCAAAATTGAACAGTGTCACGATAGAAATTACATAAATGATGCGATTTAATTCTAAAATAAGACTTACTTATATTATTTTTTGAACAATATCAAAACATTTGTGTAATGGTTGATTCTTACGTAAATAATAACAGAACATAAACATTACTCAACCAGCTGCCATATTTATGGAAAAGCTGTTCTTTGTTCTGGTTGTTTTTTATCATTGTCATTTAAAACAAAAAGCATTAACAACAAAATCTCGCATAATCGCAAGGTCAAGGTCAATTAATGTCATTTGTAAGCTGTAAATGTCATTCCCAATGCAATCAAGGTTTTCAGGAACTCTCTGCAATAACAATATGCCAATATTGCCATTTGTGTTTAAGCTGTGCCTTTTTAAATATACTGGATCACCAAAGTATCCAATCTTTAAATCATTAAATGTAAATATCACACACCCAGTGATATCAAATTTTGCTATTATTAATACAATATGATTTTGATCAAGAAATAAACTACAAATGTATGGGAATACACATTTGAAACTGTAAATTAATTCAAATTTTATGTTTCCTTTTCATTTAAGGGGATTTAAGGGGAAAAGATAGAAGGGGAGATGGTGGTCAGATGTTGAGGGCTCAAATGTTAAGGAGAGTAGGGAACTGATGAGGCCTTCACCCCTTATGGCTCAAGGGTAGGGTAGGTTTGTAACGTTAAAAATGGACTGGTGTCAGGATATAACGGGGGGCTGTTTCAGCACGTTACACCGGAAGCGTTACGCGGTCTCACCCGGAGACCCTACGTACCATCCGTACCGAACAGCAAATAGACCTCGCAACAAGAGCAACGCTCTTTCAAGAACAGCTTTACTATAATATGAAGTAAACATCAAAACAACTATTGATGGAAATCAATTGGAAAGCAAATAACATCTATCAATCTACCTTGTCTCTAATGTTGTTTACTTCAATGTTGATAAGGTTAGAGCAGCACAACTGTGGAGTTAATGTCACCAGGCTTGAGGCTGACAGGTCCCTTTCTTGCCTTGAATAAGAAGTAGAAAAAATACTTCTCAATCAATGTTGTTAGAACCATTAGTCATTGTACTTCCAACATTTGAGTTTTCCCAACTTTTGATCTAACAATCCATCTAATTCAACTAACTAATTAGACAAGAAAAACTCAAATAAAAAGACCTTTTTGAGACTTGAACCACAGTCAGGTTTGCTAACCATTACACCAATAAGCACGCTATCAGTGAGAGACACAGAACGCCTTTACCATACAGTGATGCTTGACTAGTTCTAGTTGAATTCAGCTGATTCATCTAATTTAATGAATGTAAAACAAACTCGCGAAAACACGATTATTGTGCCATAGACGATACAGACCAGATTGGTATACAGTTCTGCATAATTATATCTAGCTGATGTTTTATTGTATGAAGATGTGTAGCTGTCACGATCCTCAGAATCACCTCTTAGTGCATCACATGGTTTTGGCCAATAATATGAAAGTTACATGATCCGTAGAGTCACCTTAGTGCTCCATTTTCTTAATCGTCTGAAGCCATATGGCTGGGTTCAACACCTGCTTCAGTTAGTAAACAAAAACAATGCTAATGCTATTATTTAACAATTATGTGCTTTTAAATTATGAGTTCCCATTCTGTCATTTTAAATCTCAGAATTCCTCCTTCATTATTACAATCCCCCACTCTTGTTAATGAAAGAATTCTCATCATGTGACTAAAGTTGACAGTTTGATTGCGTTTAATTTTTTGACGTTGGATGGATTTTTAATTGCGTTTCACTTTTTGACGTTGAATGACTTTAATTAAAATGTCTCAAGAACTGGTGTTTCTGACATCTCTTCATTAGTTTTTTTTTTTTCAATTTATTTTTTTTTTGCGTGTTTGTTTCTGATGTGTGAAGCACGCAAAACTGCCAATCATATCTCCAGGATGGAAAACCGGGCAAAACAAAAAACAATGAATTCTCAACCTTTTTGTACTGCTCGACTTTTTACAATATTATTATATCTCCATTAATGACAATCTAATCAAAATTATGATGAATTCCTGAATTTTCTTGTTGCAAAGGAGAATAATGTATGTGGTGAATAACCATTGCAAGGTTGGACATCAAATTGCCAACTGCCAATGATTATATTCTTATTTTTCATATACACAGTACTTTGAAACAGATTAATGATTTTTACAAAAAAATATTGTTCACAGGAAATTTTACTACATTTGTATTTATACAAATAACTGATATTTCTCCACTTATCGTGAAAAACTCGATTGGTTAGATTAGTTCTCTAGTTTGTAAAACCCGTTTGTCTAAATTCGAATTCTCTTTTTGGAAGGTCTAGCGGTCCGGTATAGAACGGCGGAATAGGCCTCAGGTACGGCTGAGACTGCTTTGGGCAGATGAACCTCTAAGTACCGATGATCTCTCGATGGGTCTTATGATGTGTTCCAGTTACAAGCAAGAGTTATCTTCAGTTTATCAGTTTATTCATGCACTGTACGAGGGTTGTTCAATAAGTTCTCGGCCTAACATATAAATAATGATATTCACATTGATTTGATCATTGCATTGAAATTATCTTACAGAAGGGAGTTTAATATTTTTTGAAATATTTGAATATATTTTATAATTTAGATAAACTTTGTATTATATTGCTATAATTAATGAAAATAATTGAAGCTGTGTTAAGATACAGGAAGCTAATGAATCTTTACATCCAAGATTTTAGATTCTTCAAATTTACAGAATTATTAAGTCATTAAAAATTTTCCAATTTAATTATTGAAATAAATGATCAGAACAAAAAATAACATTGAGATACAAGTTATTTTTAAAATAAAAATATAACCTGCAATAATTTCACTGTGTATGATGTAGCTGCTTAGAATTTTTATAATGTCTAAAATTTTCAGAATTTTTGGATACCTCAGTATTGATACTAGTTTATTTGGAAGAAGAAGTATATTTAAATCTAATTATATCATAAAATCAGAAAGGGACCTCTAATTTGTTAAAAACTTTAAAGGGTACTCTTTGAGTTAAGTACTATGTCCAGAATTTTAATAAATATACAACTAGTTTTTGTTCTCAGTTACATGGAATTTTTGACAAAAAAATTCAGTGGACCATTAAGAGATTGTCCCATATAGCTTGGCAAATTTATGTAATTTAATAAATATGACTTGCAGTTATTGGCTATGTATATGGATATTTGGTGTATCAGTTATTTTAAATATTACAATTAATATGATATGTACAGTTTCACTATTTTGGCAGTATAACAGATTTTTAAGAATATTGCATATCTTCTAATTTATTATCTCTACTTACATAAATTGCAAAAGTAATCACATCTTTTACTTATGATCTGAACAAAGACATAACAGTTATCATTCAGAATAGGCATTGATGTATTTAGAAAATAATAACTCCCTTGGCATAATCTATCTACCCCTCTATCATATCAGCTGGTGCTATATAAATACAGTACTTCACAAAAATAATAAAACTGGTCATCTTTTCTGCGATAGAGTTAATGTGTCCAGAAAATATAAATTCAAGTTATGTTTGACTGCCTTTCTATGTTAGGCCAAGAACTTATTGAACAACCCTCGTAAACCCGAGCAGTAACATTAAGAGCTGAAATGGGCACTGGTCACACTACACTCACCTATGCTTTTCCACACTAAAAGGAAGGAAGAAGCACCTATTGAGTTATCACACTGAATTGCTCATTGTACATCAAAGAGGCCAGAGAGCAATTCACAAGGAAGCTTAGAACTAATCCCATGCTTGCAGGTAGAGCAGAATCAACACCCATGTTAAGACCATTTAGTGACACCCAAGGAACAATTAGTAACATCAATGCACTGACCCACACAGGAAACATTCACACAATGGTGTGAAACCATCAAACAAAGAGCATACAGTTCAAAAACCAAGATGGCATCCACAATTGACCAGTCAGATCAGGAAACCAAGAATATTATCAACCAGCTGACAACTGATAAGAAGTGAGTAGGAAGATGTCTTGTAGCAGGCTGGAGAAGAACCAAACCCCTGCCAAAAGGGGTAGAACAAGAAACAGACAAGAATGATGTACAATACCACATTGAAAAGGTACCAATATTATCTTGGTGAGAACACATGTCCACTATCTGACAGGGAACCACTTATGGTAGAGCTAAGAGACACCAGAATGATTTTACTGCTACCACTAACAAATTCCAAAAAAATCTGTAAGTCAAAGAATTAATAGAGCATGAAAGGATCTAAATGTCTGAAATTTCTAGCAAATAGGGAATTACCTCAGACAGCAGCATGCAGGGTGTCATAGTGAGAGGCCCTGTGTTCAACTCCCATTGGAGGTGACATTTTGCTACTAGAATTTTTTTTTTGTTTTCTCCTGTTCCATAGAATTCATTTCCATTATGGGAAAAATCGATTAACCTGTTTGTGTAAAGTTGTAAAGTTACGAATCGAGTTCTGACGGTAAACTGATGTAACACGTTTCTATCCCTTTTAATCACGTTTAATCATTACCGGCCGCGTACGTAGTAAGGCGGTAAGGTACTTTTTTCACAGGTGTTTACCCCCTCCTCCCCAAGAATTTTTTTTTTTTAATTTGAGGTAATTGGCGGAGTGTGTAGGCGAAACCCTTAGTAAAAAGTTTGTCATAAACTCTTTGGAAAAAACGACCAATACTTTGCATTCTAAAACAACAACGAATCAATGAGTTTCTGTCACTCATTAAGTGTAGTTTCGAAATAACACAGAAAGGGCAACAATCAATTCTCTCGTTGTAATTTGTACAAATCTCCATTTATCGTCTAAGCAACGGGGCTTTCCTTGCAATCAAACTAAAGTGCAAGAACGGTGTGACATTCAGACAGGGAATGAAAAATAAATTAAAAAGACTCTTGCGTACCCCCCCCTGTGGACAGAAAGAAACCCGTGAAACCATAACCTCCGGTTATACTTCGTACACAGGCGATAATAATTGAAAGAGCACACGATAATAGTGATAGTCTCAACACTTTGAATGCCAAAGGTTCAATTAAAACAACCCATACGACCAAGGAAGTGGAATTCTTTTAAATTCTTTCATTTTTGGTGGCTCGTCAGAGTCACCTTATTGGTTGACTCGGGTGGCCCTTAACATCCTGTCCCAGCCCTTAACACCTTGGCAGTTTTATGAAAATTAGGCCTACTTTAACATTTAGTCATTGGTTAGAACTTGTTTACACGAGAATGTTGTCATGATGTCATTTACATGCCACCATTTGGGTCAACGACGCAACGTCATTTTTCTCACCTTTCAAAATGAGCCAATCACGTCTCTCATTGTTGATTTCACACTGGCCTTTTGCTGATTGGCTCAAAAGAGATGATACGGATAACCTGTTTCGCAAATGTGTCTTTCAAATGACTCAATATCTTAAGTGCGTGAACTGAAGAAAAAACAACGGAAAACACGAAAACAATGACGGGCTCCATAAGAATTCAAGCAAATTCAGTAAGAGTTTTCACTTTTAATATGTAATTTATTGACTGAAAAAAGATTGTTTTCTATAAAAAATGAAGTAAAAGTGATTAAATTACAAGAATTTTAAAAGAAAATGGAAGAGTTTTTACCTATTTTAGTGATTTATTAAAATCAGAAAAAAATCATGGGTTGTTTTTAACTGAGTCCCGTATTTGTGACATACACGTCTAAAAGTGATAGTAAATCAATGTGTTATTGAACGCTTCATGTCCTAAATGTGGTAAATATGGTGTTGACAATCACTCAACCATTTCCAAGCTTTGACAAGATGTCCTTCACCTTGACCGCATGTGTCTTCCTTTCAATACAAAAACCGTGAGGTTATCAAACTCTGAGCTTTCTACGTCATTGCTGTAAATGCTGAGGGTTTGTAGTTTTTATTAAGTATAGCGTGATGCGTACAGCAGAACCGAGACAGACAAAATGGCAACGATCCCTGATACATCGGGTGTACCTAGTGGTATGTTAACGTCGGACAGTTTTCTGGTGCATTGACGTCAGAATATTTGTACAATGCTCACATATCTACATTCTCGTCCCGGGGTCAGCATGCTATTTACTACACACCCCGGAACATCGAGAAACTTTTTATCTTTTCCTCTGTCCCATTTATGAGAAAGGACTTTCTTCTTCTTCAGAATGCTATCGCAGGTCAATCTCTTTAACTGTGACAGAATCGCAATCGTGTTTTCCAAAAGATAAATCACTCGATGCGGACATTCACGCGAATATCCTTTCCTCGTGCTTTATCTGCTCTGAAAACTTCGACTGTGTGCAGTGTTGTGTTAATACCTGTCTGTATTCAGGTCAGATCAACATTGTGCAGTGAATAATAAAGTGACAGTCAGTAAGGCACAGCTAAAACACAAATGTGCATTCTTGTATTGCAGAGAGTTTGTGAAAACCTCGATTGATTTGGCTAACCGATTGATGTGCATGGCTCACATCAAATATAGCGTTATTTCTTCTATTTCGTAACTGAATGTATATTTCTCTCCCAATTTTTTACACATATTAAAGTGATATATTATCCATTTAAGGCACCATTTAAATACCTATTCCTCATAATATTTCTGACTACAAATTCAAATAATTTTTACCTGGCATTTCCAATCGCGTTAATTTTGGATGTACTTGTTTTCTCTCTCTTCGCGCTTTTCGTTACGTCTTATTAATATTTATGAAACGTTTCAAAATTCTATTGGGTAATATTTGTTTACAAAAGAATGTTGTGACGTAAATTAGAAGTTATATAAAATGAATTGACTCAACGGTTTTTTGGTCACTTTTGAAAATGGCTCTCTCAAAGCAACTCGTACCAGATCTTGATGCGGATATTTTAACAAATCGAATTAACAAGGTTCATGGTGAGCCTCTATCTACTACAATACACCCAGAGGAAATCCTCATGACCTGTGCAATTGTCAAGGAAAAAGCAATTTCTATTGAGCTGATACAACACCTACTTGGTGGACCGAACATGGAATACACTTGCATTGAAGTTCAAGAAAGTTTCGAAGCCTTTGATTTTTTGCGCAAGGAAATGATCACTGAATTGCAAAAAGAAAAACTGGATATACTGTACTTTGAAGACAGGAAGACTGCAACAGCAAATATTATTGTTGTTGTGGTGAACCAACCAAGGAAACATGGATCAAGACAGCACATTCTCCTCTACTGCATTATTCGCATCACCTTGTTGTTACAGCCAAGAGTGGCTTATTGTCGATACTTCAAAATCCCAGGTCAGATCATGTTTCGTACATTATGACAAAATAAATTGATGAATTAATTTAGCTAAATACAATTTCAAATACTTCCCGCAACCCCCTAATAATGCGATAAAAGTGTTTCAAATCGACCCTCATTTTGAATGTTTCATTCTTTGTTTTCATAGTTCGCAAGCCGCAGAAAGCTGTAACCGTTCAGGACCAAGTTACCATGGTGACAGATAACATTTTTAACATCATCTATGGGTGTCAGAAACACATCAAAAATGA
>JBCAUG010023955.1:0-10570 GCA_038406175.1 Haplosyllis leylae
TTGACTGATTTGTGTATGGGACAGTGATTAACTGACTTGTGTGTGGGACAGTGATTAACTGACTTGTGTGTTGGACAGTCATTGACTGATTTGTGTGTTGGACAGTCATTGACTGATTTGAGTGTTGGACAGTCATTCACTTACTTGTGTGTGAACAGTCATTTACTGATTTGTGTGTTGGACAGTCATTCACTGACTTGTGTGTGAACAGCCATTGACTGATTTGTGTGTTGGACAGTCATTGACTGAGTTGTGTGTTAGACAGTCATTGACTGATTTGTGTGTGGACAGTCATTGACTGATTTGTGTGTTGGACAGTCAATCACTGATTTGTAGGTTGGACAGTCATTGACTGATTTGTGTGTGAACAGTCATTGACTGATTTGTGTGTTGGACAGTCATTGACTGAATTGTGTGTTGGACAGTCATTCACTGAGTTGTGTGTTGGACAGTCATTGACTGAGTTGTGTGTTGCGTAATCATTGACTGATTTGTGTGGGAACAGTCTTTTACTGATTTGTGTGTTGGACAGTCATTTACTGAGTTGTGTGTTAGACAGTCATTGACTGATTTGTGTGTGGACAGTCATTGACTGATTTGTGTATGGGACAGTGATTAACTGACTTGTGTGTGGGACAGTGATTAACTGACTTGTGTGTTGGACAATCATTTACTGATTTGTGTGTTGGACAGTCATTGACTGATTTGTGTGTTGGACAGTCATTCACTGAGTGGTGTGTGAACAGTCATTTACTGATTTGTGTGTTGGACAGTCATTCACTGACTTGTGTGTGAACAGTCATTGACTGACTTGTGTTTTGGACAGTCATTGACTGATTTTGTGCAATATCAATTATCTCTTTGTCAGTGTCCAATACAGCAATAAATTGTCCTGTCATATATGACAAACAGTCGCGGCAGAGGGAGTTGTTATCCCATCCAGGTCATCGTTTTGCGCCATTGTTGATCGCTCAATATTGACAATACGAATCTGGTAAAACAACGTGTTGTTATAATGTAAGTAACAACAGTCACTTTGAAACGCTTGTCCTCATGGGAGCCTTCAAAAGCATCAAATTTTTAGGGCTTGTTCACACTAAGTGCTTATGATTGTGAGAGCGACGTCGTTGGGGTTCCGTGGAAATCCATAGATAACATTTGAGTTTTTTTCCGATAAGCATTTTTACCAGATCTGACAGATTTTCAGATCAACTGCCACCTTTTGCTTTTTAGGTATAATAATTTATCGAAGCATAAACATTCTAGTCATCCTCTACCGACTTGAATTACCTTTATTATCAAAATTCAAAGCGACATTTTTAAATATTACATGAAATATATGTCCGATTTACTTTTCGTGAAAAACTCGAATCACACTACCTAACAGCAGTTACTGTGTACATGGCATAAATATTTACCATTCAAAACGATACAAAACTACTCATTGTAGCTTTAAACTGATCCTAATGGAGAGGAACGTTATCATACAATACAAACAGTCAATGGAAGTATGACGTCTGCTGACAGGCATTAATGGGAGTGCGGTACTCAACTACTTCCTGCTCACTGAATCGTACGGATTGTTTGGTGCGGGTTTTTACTTCAGCCTTCAGGTTCCTTGCGATGCGGTAGGTATACGTGGTTTTCGTAAATAACACAACATTTCCAATATTGACATATCTGAGATATATCTGTCAATTTTGTGTTTCAATTTAGGAGGCATTATCAGTTGTGCAGTGGAGGCATCAATTCCATAATGTGCAATTATTAATTGGTGTATTAATGACTTATTCTTCAAAATTTCTAGAAGGCTGTGATTTAAGATAACAAAAATGGCAGTTGACAGATATGTAAATTTTGTGTTGTTGATTATTTACGAAAATGTCGACTGTGTTCCAGTTCCGCTCCATGTTTACAGCTTCAATGGGACAATTTATTTATTACCGTCCCAATATGACTTGTCCCGGGATACTACTCCAGTGGCGGATCCAGGATTTCCCAGACGGGGGCGCCAACCTATTATTTTGCCAATTTTATCCCAAAAACGTCATGAAATTGAAAGAAATCGGACTCTGGGGGGCGTCCCTGGTGCCCCCCCTTAGATCCGCCACTGCTCTCTGTGCCCCCCCCCCTCCCACCCCACCCAGCTTACTCTATGAATGAGACAGCACGTGTTGGCGGTCACAGCCTCGAAGTCGTCCGGAGAATCTGTCCGATGTCCGGTGCCCTTACCCCTCATCCGTACACCTGTAACATGGGTCAGCACCTCGAGAACAAATCTGCACCACGAATTGGAGCAAATTAACACTTCATATTCGTAGCATCAGCAACAACTGATGTGTCCTGGAATGGACAATGATGACAGTAATGACACCTCTTCGCGCCACCGCCCCAGCCCGCTTCGGACTGTGCTCTACATGACAAGTCGTGCCCCCCCCCCCCCCAATCACCCACCGAGCTTCAGGCTGTGCTCATTTCATGCTGCTTATCAAACAATCCTTTGCCCAGGTCACGCTGCCCCCTTCAGCATGTTCGAGTGCTCGTGTGACAGATATGACCGAGTAACGAGCAATTGATGGCAACATCGCTCATTCCAAAGAAGGGGGGACAGCTACACACAGTTTGAGACCTGAGTTTTAGTTAAATATAGAGGAGACTGCTTTTCTACTCCTTTTAATATTTCAACTTAGTGAGGCAGTTCTTCAAATTTTAAGGTTTGAGTTCAAACTGGAAGAGGATGGCCTGCAACACTGAGTCTGAAGTTTGAGCTTCAGTCTTGAGGAAGTAGCTATCAAGTGTTTTTTTTAACATCAGAGTTTCAGCTCAATGGAGGGGTGAGAAGCTGAAAAAAAAAATACCAGTGGCACACTACCTAAAAACTCTGGACATTTCTTTTACTTTAATTTCAATTTCAGAACACAATTCACAAAAGCATTAAAATCAAGTAAAGATGAACCCAAGCTTGCAAAACTCAAAACTCTTTTCAGAAACCTCCACTCGAAACTCAAACTCAAATAATTTGCACTAATCCGGCAGTAAATTACAATGATGATATATTGGACATCAATATCTAGGCAGGTCTATCGTCCATCAATCTGTGTGATTGAACAGTTTGTGTCAATTGTAGCTCGGTGAGCATGGACCTCCAGAGTGGAGACCTGAGCACAGAACATGTAACCAAAGAATATGGACCTCCAGAGTGGAGACCTGAACATGTACCTCACTGAACATGGACCTCCAGAGTGGAGACCTGAGCACAGAACATGTAACCAAAGAATATGGACATCAAGAGTTGAGATCTGAAAATGTACCTCAATGAACAGGTACCTGCAGAGAGGAGACCTGAGCACAGAACACGGATCTCGATACTGAAGAACAAAAACAGCTCCATGACTAATGTCTCCTGGAAAGGAGTCTTGAATACAAAACTTAATCAAAATTTAACTAACACTGAACATACAATAAGAGAACATGGACATTGAGAGTTTCAGATAGCACATAAAGATGATGTACTTTGTACGCATGATTTCTCTCATCACGTATGTCAAGAAAAGGACAAGCAATTTGACCTCTGATGTGTATTACTGTAATTCAAGAGCGATTGATGAGCTCTTCCTGCCCCAGTGCTTGTCACCAGTTCATTGAAATAAGTATGTCATTAAGTAATTGAAAAGGATGTCGCGTCGTTGACTCAATTGGTGGCATCTGCAAAATGAGGTCACGGCAGCATTCTGTGTAAACAAATTCTAACCAATAACTGTAGGTTAAAGTAGGCATATTTTTCATAAAACTGCCAAAGGCTCATGTTAAGGACTGGGACAGGATGTTAAGGGTCCCTCGACACAACCACTAAGGTGACGCTAACGAGCCACCAAAAACTAAAAGATCAATAGGGGAATATGGGATATGACTCACGTATGTTTGAAGAGCTCCTGCAGATGATTGTCCCCATCTGTACAGTGTCTGTTAGCGATCACTCCTCCAAGCAGATGGTCCTCCAAGATGGGCTCCAGACTCCCACTACTCGTAAGGGACAACCTCTGGTACTTGCTCCTACTGTGCATGGTGCCTAAGGACCAGGGTGGCTACCTCAACGTTGTACAATACAGAGGGAGTATTACCAAGAAACCAGACATGACGTCATTTACAAAGCTCCTTGTACACAAGACACACAGATTGCTATGTGTCCCTTGTGTGTGTTTATTCTCATTAATGAGCTATTAATAACTATCTTAAAAGAGGTTATTGTTCACGTGATCCTTTCTTTGTGAACAATTACTGTCTGTATTCAGCATGATACTACAAACAAAACAAATGTTTCTGAGGTATCCAGTTATCATGAAAACATTCCATGAAAAAGGGTTTTTTCTCAAAAACAGAGAACAGCTCAAGGTCTGGTGAAGCATGTGGTGACACACAAAAATCCCATCCTCAGGGTGATAAGAGCCAAGTTAAGTGGTAATGCATCAATCAACAGAGACAAATCCTCAGATTCCTAATCCACTGCCCTGTAATCCACTTGATTCTCCACAAAAAAAAACAAAGTGGAAACAACCACCCAGCCAAACAATTTCTGCATCAAAAGAGGCATCCTTGTCATGCAGTCAAGCACCTGAAGCCATGCACAATTGTCAGTAAAGGCTCCTCTGATCTTTTAATTCATAGTGTTAATCTGTTCTAATCCCAGAGACTGATCCAGCTTTTAGCTTAGCTAGACTTGACATATGCATCATGGTGGATGATAATGAGGGTAAACACAGGCGGTTCATTCTGTGAATAGGGTTTATTGCGTAGATACACCCCGTGGGTTCATTACATAATTCTAACTGTACACCGGTGAGTCAATGGATATGGTTATGTGTACATGTTCAGTAAACGTGGATCTGTATCAATTGTTTACAGTGAATGAACATGATAATGAAAAGCATTTTCATTGATAAATAAATTGTTATCTTTGCTGACCACAACAATTTGTCCTTGTTTTGATGTCCTATCGCTCAACAAGTAGACAGAGGCTGAATGAAACATTGCTTGCTTCTGATGTGTACAGCACTAATGGACAGGGTGGCTATTAAAACAAAAAAAACAGTGCTAAAATTGACACAGTACACCTGCATGGTAGTTCAGTACACAAAAACAGAATAGACTGTGATCAGAATCACAAAGCGAGTCCACAGGGTGGCTGTTTGTACACAGTCTGTACTAGTCAGAATGACACAGTGCATTTGTAGGATGCCTGTGCAGACAACAGACCACAGACAGTTGTCAGAACCACAGATTGGACCCGCAGGGTGACTGTTTACTCAGAGTGGACAGTACAGAAGGAATCAATGTTCTTATTTACAGTGAGAGTTTACTCTGCGAATCTGACGTCTGAATGTTCAGACTGGATAGATCTTGAATATCTTCTTGTACCTTTCAAGATTAATTATAGTTCTCAATGAGTCATAAACAATGTTGATGACAGTTAATAAAACAAACAAATAAACATGTGGACAGTTTGTCTGGACGAGGTCAGCGAGTTCGTCGATTTTTAAATTAGAAATACAACAAAACTACTACGAGGCTGGCTCATTGCTATCACTGCAATGACATCGTGGTGGCATTCTGTGTAGACAAATTCGCAAAAATAGCTACAACCAAAAGTAGGCTTACTTATCATAAAAGTGCCAAGGCAATTCTCCAAAATCTGTGGGCCCTCCAATTTAATCACCCAGCTGACTCTGAACGAGCCAGAAAGAAGTTATAACACCGGAACAAACTGTTGTAAACGTGATATCTATGCGGCCACTGTCGGTAGTCATCTTTCCATGATTAATTTTTACAGGGTGAGAGGAGAAGAGGAACATGTCCTATTTGGCTCCCCTGGATCCGCTATATGATATCATCAAGCGTGTGGTGTTTAATTCCAGCGGAGTAATTGCCACCAAATAATGCTGTTAACTTGATCTGCTGGACGGATCTGTAATTTGTTGCTCAAAATTTGAGAATTGCAGAAATCATCACTATATCAGGAGATTTTTTGTCTCCATGGTGATGAGGTCTATAAGGACCTGGGGCTATTTGCATTGATCTCTTGTTCAATTGTTTTTGCTTTTG
The DNA here is from genome assembly GCA_038406175.1 of Haplosyllis leylae. NCBI lineage: Eukaryota > Metazoa > Annelida > Polychaeta > Phyllodocida > Syllidae > Haplosyllis > Haplosyllis leylae. Next base: position 6,100 of record JBCAUG010023955.1, read on the forward strand.
CCAACATGTTGTTCCTTTTGTTCTTTTGTTCAGGCCGGCGACGCATAGACAGGAAGCAGAAGTCAATACTGACTTTATTATCGCTTAGTAAAATTAAGAAAGAGTTGACAAAATCTTTTCTGTCAGACAGGATGAGAGTAATCAGGTGGCTGGGGTAAGGTGGACTGCAAGAATATTGGGAATTTAAGACGTTTACAGAAAAATAGCGCATGGAACGTAAAGTCAAATACACGCAAGAACTGAAAACAAACCACGCAGGGTTACGTCATGACGTCACTTACCCATTGATTGCTGCGTCCGCTACTAGGTGGAACCTGACGGACAACAGACGCGCCACGGCACTGTCCTCAGCGTCCGACAACTCAGCGTCTCTTGTTGCCCATGTGACCCGAGGACGCGGCATCGTCATCCAATCAACAATCACTTACAAATTCCTCCAATCATTTCAATCACCCAAAATTTTCGCCAATACAGATATTTCTCTCGACTGTTTTCTTCCATCAGTTCTCTTTTTTGCCAAAGTTTTAGTCTTTAATATAGCATGAAAATCTCCTTCAAAGATAAAAAGAATTCAGCAAATCTCTGGTGAATTTCACTTAGAAGTCAGTTACTTTGTTATTCTTCATCAATTATCCCTTTTTCGTTGAAATCCTGCAGCCTGCAGGCAGTTCTTGGATTCCATTACAGTATGACTTAAATGAGTCAGAAATCCTGTTGCAGCCTGAGGTACTGACTCTAAATCATTGTTCAATGCACTGACGGATTCCATACTTTAGTGTGTTTAGTCTTTCTTTACCTTCTCATGAGAGTTCCACTAGAAAAAATATTACGTCATGTTCAAACATTTTTCAGGTATTGTACTTCGACAGTTTCAATTTCTCAAACAAAAAGATTTTTCCTGTTTGTATTTTTTCATGTTCAACAAACCAATATCATCAACCTGACGAGTAGATAGTATCCCTCTGATTTTCTTTCATCATTATACTGATATAATCACCTCCCCCATAAACATCTCTCTTCCTACTTCAAATTTACACTCATAGTCAGGTGTCTCAGACAGGTGTTCATTGTGAATCTGATTTTGAACCGATTCTTATTAAAGAAAACGATAGGTTTTTTTACTTGTTCATGGTGCAGGCCCTCAGACCCAGTTCATCAAAGATACGTTCAAGTAAGATGCATAAAGTCTCACTTTAAAGGTATCCTATTGGCTTATTTGAGAGGACTTTCCATTTTCGAGTAAAATGTGCTACACATTCAGGTAAAAAGTACTGACCTCAGACACCTTCCCGTCTTTTAAACTTTTCCTTTTCTGACTACTCTCCCAAAAAGTTTCAATCTCTCAATCTTCTTCATCTCATCAGCCAGATCTATTCACAGTGACAATATGTCGTTTTGATGAATAAGCTTGATGTTATTGTGAAGCCAATTGGTCGAGCAGAAAGAACAGTCTCCCCTAAAGGGACGTTCCTACAGATATGTTCTTGCGTGTTTAGTAACAGGTTGCAGTAATTTCTTCTTTGGAAGTATCTGTGAACGACACAGCGTTCTTCCTGTTCCGGAAGCACCTGTTCTAAGTTGGCGTCGCGTCAGGTGAGGAGACCTGATCTATAGCTGATTATTGCGTGTCAGCCATGTGACAGAAGGATGACACGCAGACGCTGAGCTCTCACTGAGCTTTAATGTCATAGCGGAAGTACAAACATGCTACCTTCTTCATCCAAAATGTTCAGAGATGCTACCGTGGCTGACAGCTACCGTGTCTTGTCTCTTGTCTGTCAGGGTTTTTAAATCGCAGCAGGATGTTTTCACTGAGTTTATTTTTTGTCACAGTTACCCCAAAACAACCATCTAAATAAGTAAATTTCGGAATTCAGTATTTTGTGGAGAAAAATTACCAAATAAAAAAATCAGAAGCTAACATGAAATAGTTGAGAATGTAATTTTTATCTTACCATGATCCATATCAACAAGAGGATAGCCTGAAGCAAGTATTGGCTTTGACAGCCATCTTTTTTTGGAAATGACTTTTAACCTTCCTAGCCTTATTGTCTAATTTCACAGATGATAACCCAGTAACAGCTGACCAGTAAGTAATGTGTGTTGACATGTTGCAACACCCTGATAACATTTTATGATCGCTGGTTCATACTAAGACCTACAAGCATGGATTCAATATTGTGATCCGCCATGATATCAACATGGTACTTTCACCATCATGAGATCATCCATGCACACACCCCAGGTCAATCAACACACAATAGAACAACTTTGAGTATCAGCAGGTTCGTCACCTTTAAATCATCCATGCTCAGATCCACCACCCTGTTCCATATCAAACCACACAAAAGAGGAACTTTGTATCTTACATCTAACCTTAGTTCATCCATGCTTAGATCCAGCACCATGATTTAGATCAATCCATAAACAATAGACGAGCTTTATATCTGTAGGTTTCACAATCCATTTCAAACTCCGACAAATGAACTCCACGTTTAACTCCATGTCGCGGCATTAAAATTTAAACGGTTTTTATTCTCATTAGGAAAGTTGAAGCTTTATTCTCAATAAAGAAGATGTTTTAACCTTTTGTGGATCAATTGAGTACTTGTCTTTTAACGACCCATCAATCATTAATTGAATTGAACATGTTGGAAGAATAAATTAGAGCAAACATATAAGTAGTAAATTATTCTCTGATGTAAAGTAAGTCAAAACGGTTGAAGAAATGTAAACAATCAAGATTTACTGAAACAAAGTTTAGCCTTGTTTGGTTTTAATTTGACTTAACGGGATGTTCTTTAACAGCTTTTGCTTTGATATCGTCATTCAAATTGATGACATAAAATTTTAAGATTCATGTTTAAATTGTGCATTTCTTAAAATAGATCATGTTACTTAAATTTGAAATGATCAAATAGAGATATATATTTTAATGACACCAGTCAACTTAAAACGAGTTAAATCAAACCTCAAGTGGAAAAACGAAAGTAGCAATTTGTGCAGAAAGTAGTTCAGTCACAATGAACGTTGTTTTTGTTCAATCTAAGGCTGTACTCATACCGCGCGAAATGCGAAAGCGATTCCACCTGGAAAATGGCTTTTATGTAGATTTTGACGTTGAATGCTTCTCAACAAAATCTTCGCTGTGCGATTTCGTTTTCGTTTTCTCTTTTCGCTTCGTGTGAATGGACCTTAGGTTTTCTATGACTAAAGCCAATGTTACTTGATAGTGGTGTTTACTTGGAGTTATTCGTTTTATAAAGAAATCAATTCAGTCCCATTTTGCTGCTTAGTGCTTATTTTTCAATGCTTTCCATTCGTCTCGGTTTCCGGATGACCCCAAATGCGTCTTCTGGAGTTTTTCGTAACTTTTAATGACTTCAGTAACTTCAGAAAACCAGAGAAATGAGTGAAGCATGAATTGGATTTAATTTAAAGATACTCTCTATTACCTGTGCCTCCCTGGCACTGTGGTAGCCTACAGATTTCTTACACAAGAGATAGTGTATTCGAATACTGTTTTTTTTATAAAAGAATTCAACAAATTCATTCAGGAAAAACTCAAATATTTGATTGTTTTCGCCCCGTTCGCCTAACGGGAAAATGAATACGTAGGTTTGGTCATTCGTTCTATGAGTAGAGAAATTTACTTAAAATAAGCAATACACTTAGTAAAATTAAACGAATATTGGTAATATTCATATAGAGAAAACTACAAAGTATTATAATGGTTCACATAACCATGGTAGCTAATGGGGAGAATCCAGTATTTTCAGACGGAAGGGGAGAGGGCGTCAACCTCAAGAGGGGTGCTAACCCATTATTTGGCCGCATTTCTGCCCAAAGCCTGGGTATCATGCTTTGTAATGGTGCTATCCACAAATGACGTTGAATCTATTTTGACGTCATTTATGAACGCCATCACTGGTTGCCGTGCAACCCATTTTTCATCAGGCGAAATATCAGACTGAATTTCGTTACGTGTGAACCACACTTGAACTAGATGAAAACGAAAAAAATGAGGTTGCGTCATTGAACATTTGCATTGCTGCTCGGAAATGGCATCATGGAAGCATTCTTGGTAAACAAATTGCAAGCAATGGCTGCAGCTTAAAGTAGGCCTACTTAACATAAAAGTGCCAAGGCATATTCCCAGAATGTTATGATCCCCCATTTCAACCACTATGCTGGCTCTACGGGGCCAGCAATGAAGGAATTTGGAATGAGACGAGGTGGGAGGCGTACCAATGCAATACATCATAATAAACTAATCGATTCAGGGATATCTCATTGTAAAGTCTGTGCCTCATTAAACCCTCATTGTGCAACACCTCATTAAATATTCCTCCTTTTGTGCTTCATTTAATTCTAATTAACAAATCTGACATGATCCGGTGTAGTATCGTTTACCAACCCCCCTGTTTTAACTTGGCACCAGCCCATAAATTTCAGTTATCCTGCTGTTGTG
>JBCAUG010023966.1:0-10570 GCA_038406175.1 Haplosyllis leylae
CAGATTCCAGGTAGTGTTTCGTACTTTCTCCTGATATTTAGTTTAGAAATTGCCATATTTTAGAAATATGGTGAAATAACCAATATCTCATGACTTAAAGCTGCCTTTTTACAGTTTTGTCACTTTTTCCAAATTACAAAGTCCACAGGTAAAAATGTCTTCCCGAATTGTTGATTGTGTCATTATCCACCGAAACATTGATACAAGAATTGAATATTTTCCAAAAAAAGTACTACTGCTGCCACTCGGTGTGAGGATAATTGTACCTCTAGGCCAGGATAAGAGGCATTCCTGGCCAGAATTGGTGCACCCCCCCCTCACCCAGCCAGGATAGGGGTTCCCACCGAGGACAAGTTTTGCTGTGGGTGCTTGCAATTTCTTGCAGGAGGACTTTCTTGTTCTAAATATATAACCAGGCACTCACTTAGTTTTTTGGGGGAAAGGGGATGATATAACCACCTCATGAAAAGCCAATCAGTACAAAGACAGATTTTCACTGACACACACACACACCACACGCACATCCACGCACCAACACATTCTCATACTTTTAATACATCCTGGCCATGATCCCACTCCCTTCCCACCCACTTCCCCTGAAATCGCTGAATTCACTGAAAGTTCCGTTCAAGGAAAAACTCCGATAAGCCAAATTTGTTTTATTATGGAGACCGAATAACAGATCGAATGATAACACTTTCAGAGCACTAGCAGAACCCTTTGGTCTCGCTTGACCCTTTTTTGTCAGTCCACAAGGTGAGGGGGGTACCCCAATCTCTTGTTCCATGTACCTTCTGTGGTGTTACCCCATTCCTGTCATAGTTCCTATCGGGGAGGGGGGGGGGTGTGTAGAGTGTTGGTTTTTTTCACCACAGATAGCAGGTTCAAGTACAGCAATCCTCTTTTTTAAAATAATATTATTTTTGTCACTGAATTTGCTGAATTCAGTGAAAGCATTTAGGAAAAACTCGATTGTGTCTCAAAATGGTGTGCTCTGAAAGAAATTTTCCCGACCTTTAGTCCAGACAATCTTGAAACAGTTTGACAAGATTCCGCGGTGGAAAACGAGTGCACAAATCGAAGTGAATTTGGCCCATCAAAAATCATCATGCCACATCTTGGCACACGAAATGTTACAAATCAGAAATCCTTAAAGCTTACCAAATTACCACAACTCACAAAAAGCTAACCAAATTACCACAACTCACAAAAAGCTTACCAAATTACCACAACTCACAAAAAGCTTACCAAATTACCACAACTCACAAAAAACTTGCCAAATTACCACAGCTCACAAAAAGCTTACCAAATTACCACAACTCACAAAAAGCTTACCAAATTATCACAGCTCACAATGGTTCTTAAAACAATAGATTTCCAGTAAACAACTTTTTGTCATACCCAAAGAACGAAAATTCACCAGTTAAATTTCCACTTTTTCGAATTCATTATATATCTTCACCCCCTTGACCCCCTAACCCCCCAGATTTAGAGGACCAATTATACAATTTAAGAGCTCGTCAATGAACCATTCGTTCCCAAAATCGCCGAAAAATATCCTGCCCACCCCTTGACCAAATCCTAGATCCGCTACTTCAACGCATCATCGTTGGACATAATGAGCCGAATATTTTGTAGAACGCAAACATAGAAGAGCTTTTAAGGCTATGGATGAGCAAGATTGATAATGAGGGCTGGTTGCTTTGTTTTTTTGTAAGACAAAATATCATCAGATAATGCTTGATGAGCTGAATTTTTTTTAGAGCGAAAACATCGCAGTTTAAAGATTACAGATGATGAGGAATAATATTATGTGGGATACTCTCATTTTCAATACCACGGAATCCACATATTTTTACAAACAGTTTTGGCCTTCTCAGAAAAGGTATCAAGAAATGCAGAAGAATGTATGTTTAAGGAACAATCACCGAAGATGCGGTCTTTGTTGCTTCAGACCAAGGGCCTTGCCTTTCTGACACTGACACTGGGTCTAAAAGGCAAGGCCTGAGGTCTGAAGTTAACAAAGACCAAGTCTGAGGTGATTGTTCCTATTCTAAAACGGCTAAATCAAGGGAAACTTGCCTTTTCAGAGACCGGAGCGAGCAGCATTCTCTCCCCGGCCGCAATGACACTTTCTCCGGAGAAGGCCGACTCGCTCACGGAGAGGCTCGAAAGGCCAATTGGCACCTTACCAGCCGGTCTGGGTTGAGGCCAACAAAGACTGCGCAGTCTTGGTGAGCTGACCCAGCCCATCGTCAAGCAATGGCGTCCTTGGCAATGTGACGTGGAAGGGCTATGAGCCAATAGCAAGACCGGAGAGAGGCCCACACCCCGGTCTGTGTTGGCTCAGACAATTTGCCTTCAAAAATCTTGGTCTGGCCCATCAGAGAACGCGCCGCCGTGTTAGAATTAATATTTCAAAATTCCAGGTTCCAGGACCCTGAGATTGGTTCTTGATCCCAGCCAATATTTGACTGGCTGGCTCTCATAACTGGGATGGGTGTCGTCATCAAAATCGCGGAAAAATATCGTGGGTCCCTTTGATCGATTCCTGGATCCGGTACTTCAGAGCGTCTCATTGTTGCGCATAATGGAGTTTTCTCTAAACGGAGCAGAACTTTCATTGAATTCAGCGAATTCAGGGAATCTGAGAAATCACTGAAGCATGAATTGGGTTCAGTATAAGGATCTGCTCTGTTGCTTGTGGCTATGTGGTCTAGTGGTGTAATCTCTGTCTCTTACACAGGAGATCTTGGTTCCAACCCTACAACGCTCATTTTAAAATTAAAATTTTTTTTTGTCACTGAATTCAGTGAAAGCATTTAGAGAAAACTCCAATGATTCACACAGACAACCAGATAGTGATTTAGCTCAGTTGGTAAGGCATTGGCCTCATAATCCGGAGGAGGGCAATTTTTGATGAATTTTTTTTTGCTCCTCCCTGTATGAAGATCTGTCAGATAATCTGACGGAAGCGTGTATCGTGAAAAACCCGATTGACACCTTAAGGTACAATTACTTTGAACTAAAGCAACATTGTTTCCAGACGGGTTTTCTAGGAAATCTAATTTGCGGTTGAGGTCGAGCAATGGCAAAGATCACTACAAAATTTCGCTTAAATGGACCCTTTAGTAGATCATATCGTTTTTAATCCTTGATGCCCTACGTAAACATATTAAAAGAGAATAATGTTACTTGATTCAACCGCAGTCTCATTGTGTCATATTTCATTCGTGTATTTACTGTGTCCTGAACAGGAGCAATGGAGGAGCCAAATGCGTAAATATTTGGAAATATTATTACTGTCGGGATGTGTGAAGTATACAGAAACATGAATAACTAATGTACTTAACATTAAAACTGACAACTGATGACCTTCAGTATAAAAGCCTTTTTTTGTAGTCTGGGCTCTGGCTAATAGCTATAATAAATACTGGTTGACACGTGATCTAGATTTTAAATCTAAATCATCTATGGAAATAACGCATGAGCAAAATATGGTTAAAATATAAATTCCTATTTATTGTATTGCCTACAATTCTCAGTATAATTAGTACCAAGTACATCACGAACATGTGTATTTTGTGGAAATTAGCGTGCATTGAACAAAATCTTGTACAACAAACGCAACACTTACAGGTATGGTCCCTGTAATTGTGGGAATTCTGGAAGTATGTAAAATTTAGAAAAGGTCAAGGATTTGAACGTAAGAGAAACACCTGGAACTCACTGCAAAAACAATCATCATACAAATTCTTAAGCTCTGTTTACATGTAGCGTTTGCGTCAAATTTTGTATTGAGTCAATGGTTGACGCAGAGAATGAGTCTGAAGCCATTCTCTGCATGTGCGTTTGCGTCACCATTGACTCAATACAAAACTTGACACAGACGCACACGCTACGTGTAAACAAGCCTTAAATATTAACCTGTGACAGATTTTATTGCATAATGACTAAACAATCAGAGAAAATGTCATGCTTACGTTATTGAAAACAAAAAGGAACTCTTGAATCACAATAACTGTTGAAAAAATGACAGCTAATAAAATAAGAAAGCCTACAGTTGAAGGCCAACCCCCCACGCCGCCATCTCCCTATCCCATTGGTCTGGTCATTACTGGAGTGGTGGGGTCCCAATGCATCATGGGACAGTCCCCTCGCTCCATGGACAGACAGGTACGACTTGAGACATTACCTCCGCGCAAACTAAGTATACAAGCGGTAAAATTCTGCCCTGAAACAATACGTGAGCTTGACTTTTGTTGGATTCTACTACAAAGAAGTCCACTTTGCAAACGCGATGACGAGTTTATCACATTCGACAATTAACAAGTTACGATTCGATTAAGAAATCAATTTTAAATGGTCGACAAATAACACTACCTGAGTTCTAATTTAGTTTTTGATGGTAAGTTTTACTGTCAGATCTCCCAAGATCTGATAGATATAGAGGTGTATTTCTACTCCTTGCTATTGCAGATACTACTCATTTAATGAGATCTGCACTTTTTCCCAGGGATCAGCAATATTAAACAATCCTTGTCTGTAAAATTGAAATTGTGATAATTCTTAAAAATTGCATTTTTTTCTGTCAGATTTCCTTATCGTAAAAAAACCGAATGCAGATTTGGAAGTTTGCAGATACCCGACACATACCACATTTTGTGAAAGTGGGAACACTGAACCAAAAGTCAACCATTGACAACGTCAAGAATGTAATATGTTGGTTTTCCTTAACTGCCCCCGTTGCATTTTTAAGGAGTGGGGGCATAAAATATATTCTTGAACATAACATGTTAAGTTATCTTGATTTCTGCATCAATGGTATGTTAGTTTTATTCTGTCCAGGCTAAAATTTCTTCCATTCAAGTGGAGGTAACACAGTATTAAAAGAAAAATTAAATTTACTACTTTTTCTTGCTTTGTATCTGTACAACAACTCAATACCATGTCCCCATGTTGTGTGTTTGCCGTAATTAAAGAAAACTACGCCATATATTATTTAAATCTATTAAACATATTAGTTAATAATCTTAAAAGACTTATCCAAAAAACGTTTCCTGGACACAAACAGTACCGACAACTGTTGTAACTTACTATATGTAACAGATAGGTGACCGCTCAAAAAAGCAGTACAAATAGAGTGCTTAATGGTACGTGCCACCAAATGTTTTCTCCTTAATACAGACACAACCGCCAATGGAGTAACCGAACATCACAGGTTTTACTGTTACGAAGAATGGATTAATTTTTGCAGCATTTGGAAAGTAAAATCATCACAGTCCAGCTAGGTATGTGCGCGACCATTTCGAATGCATAAACTACCAACTTATATTTTTTACTGTTCAAGTACATACAAATACATTCCTTGGCCATATGTTTCACTCTAAGCAGACATGTTAAGGTACTTCTACATACAAAATGGAGTTTCAGTTCACATTTCGATTATTCACATTATCGACATTTTTCGCAATGATATGCATTTCCACAGTTTGCCAAAAAAATATCGAATGGTGCTTGGGAATTATAAACACATCACACAAGTACACTGCAGATACTAACCTAACAAGTATCGGTTCCTGTCGTAAGTACTATACACGAAATCCCACTTACAACGAACGAGTCGTAATTTGAAGCTTCTCTAATCTTGAAACAATCTCAAAGCAAAGTTTGTTAAACCACATCACAGCTGTTATTTAAAGACAATATTATTAGTAATAAATACTCAGATAATAATTCAATTTGTTCAGTCTTCAGTTCATCTTTAATTTTTCACCTTTTCTGACGATGAACAGGAAAAATTTAGTAAGACGCTAGTCGTGAGCAAATATTCATTGGCTTATTTACACAGAACCTGAATGGGACCGGGAACGAGACTGGGACAATTGGCTCACTGTATATCATATTGAAGTTTTCACACTGCAAGGGGAGTGGGACCAGGAACGGTACCAGGACTGGGACCAATGGGTTTCCAAGCCATTTTTGTACTTTCCTGGTAGAGTAGCAGGTACATTCTATTATGTTCCTGTTCCATTCCTGGTCCCACTCCCCTTGCAGTGTGAAAACTTTTGGCATAATATTGTTCCCAGTCCTGGTCCCGTTCAAGTTCTGTGTAAATAAATTAGCGGGACCCAATGTAATTGGGATAATTAACGGTGAAGAAATGAACGCATAATCCTGTAATCTGTGAGCTTCACCTCAACTAAAAGCCAACATCTGCAGTCATCTGGCAGACGTTTGTCGCGATAAGAAATTACTGTCAGATCTCACTGATAATAGCAGGATTAAACTTAAGATTTAACAGAGAACTGTCGTATTCCATGACAAATTATACTACCGAAATTGACGATGAACGAAAGTTGTTCATTTAACGTAACTCTTATTTAAGTGAACTTGTATGCAAATGCTGTTTTAAGAATGTTTGTTCTGATCTCCAAGCTATTTCAGATTACTGCAGAATATCCTATCGCGATAAACTCGGTTTCTTATGTTCAAGATCGACAGAAAAAAATACACAAGTAGGAAAGAATTACACTAAAAAAGACGTCCTTGGTTAATATTCCAGAAGATGTACATCAACTGTCCTTTTTGTTGTGTGTGATGGATTGAGACGATGACGATGATGAGTCCCGTTTCTTTCCCGGTACCACAAAGAGCACGAAGAGCATACCGATATGCGCCCACCAGTATTGTGAATACCTACAATGAAAATAAAACGTCCTTCTGTTAACTACTGGAATTTGCAAATTCAAACCATCTCATAGAACTCGTAATTGTAAATCCACTTTCCTGCATAATGCATAATTACAAATTTTAAGTTGTAGTTAAAGGAAGAAAGCCAAATAAGTTGGTGTTGTACTTGTGTTCATCAAATCTATGACGTGTGTTGCCCTTGTCTGAAAGGCTTGCCATGACTAAATGAAATGTTTTTTCTTAGTACAAGGCTTTATTACTAGGAAAAGGAAATTTGCTGAAAATTATCCAAAACATCCAGAAATGCGCAGGGGTGGGGAGAGTGTACTGACTGTGCGTCACCTTAATGAACCAATATCAGAGAATGTATTTGAAATCACATCGGAACTCTCGAAGTAAGAAACTTGTCCTTGAAAACACACAGTGACGAGTTCTGAAGTGACATGATACCGTTTAACTTGGAAGCAATGCATGTTGTTCAGGAGTCAATTTTGTCCCAGGTTATCCGGTGTAACGTTTTCAATCGCCCCCCTTACCAGTACGCCGCCCCTCTTGTGATGGTTAACCGGACTTCAGGTAATGTCAACTGTAAAGGTTGACGAAACTTGCAGTTGGTGGCAGCACTTTTACAGTCGGTGATGAAACTTTTTACAGTCGGTGATGACACTTCCATTGATACACACAGGACAGTGCCTGTAAGTTTCGTCACTGACTGTAAAAGTGACACCACCAACTGTAAAGGTGCAATCCGGTTAACCATCACAAGGGGGGGGATTGAAATCAAACCCAGTACGCCCCGGGGGGTGATTGAAAACAGCAATTTTTGATTTTGTACGCCCCCCCCCCGGGGCGTACTGGTGGGAGGGCGATTGAAAACGTTTCAGCGGATCCGGGGCGGGAGATCGTTCCGTTCCCGAACGATGTAGCGATATCCGGGCGGCTGCTCTTGGCGGCATCGTGGAACCGACTCCGAGGGACTAGTACGTACGGGAATAAAATCAGGGTTGCAGAAAGGTTTCCCTTCACAGCACTCTCTTAGTAAAAGGAAATGCTCTTGAAAGCATGAAGCTTGAAGCACGTTTCAACTCTCGTTGGAATTACGATTGATTTTAATACAACAGAATATACACAGGTAACAAGTCAGTGGCGGATCCAGGGTTTCCCAGAGGGGGGGGCGCCAAACCCCTGAGGAGGGGGGACCCAACCTACTATTTGACTATTTTGTCTCGACAATTGCATGAAAATGAAGAAATTTGGGTTCGGGGGGGGCCGTCCCTCGCGTCCCCTAGATCCGTCAATTCAAGTTATTGGTAGTATGATTTAGTATGAATTCATACTTGTTTTTCATTTAAAATAAATATCTGTACAAGCATCGTAATGCACTGGTATGAAATACATACTTGTATTACAATTTTGAAATGCTGGTAGAAAAAAAAATTGTCAAATTTAACAAATTTGTTACAGAATTTTAAAGCGGAAAAATTTAATTAACATGAGTAGATCTGATTGACAAACGGAGTTTGAACACGAAGCAAGTTTACTACATCTGGTGAATTGTTTGGATATTGTTTACTTTCGTAGACGTTTGTGTACGAGGAGGATGTGTATTATCAGGCCTCGCCGTACAGTAATCCAGTACGACTCACCACGTCCGGAGAACGACCCGGAGTCAGGAACGGAGTCCCCTACTGGAATGATAGAGGTATGACGTGATCTAGACATTGATTGTGGCCCGGGGGTATTGGGGACTGGGCGGGGAAAATCCAGGAAGCATGAACTCTGTAAAGTTATAGTCTTGACCAATTTATTTTTACAGGAATCTGGGGCATCGTCCCTCTTTTTCCTCTATGTCTGGATCCGCTACTGTAGCTTGTCGTAAATTTTCCCATTATTTCCCAGTGATAGATAACAGTCATAAATTAGAGATACTAATTGTCACTGAATACAGTCAATAGTTTATCCAGAGGGGCGAGTGCCAAGCGAACAATTCACCTTGGTGCCGTTGTTTACTGTTATCTGGATTCGCTAAGTTCTGGATTCTTGGTTTAAGAGAATGAAAAGTCAATGCATCAGACTCACTTCTTGCAGTCACGGCAGAAGGCACGGGTGAGACGGAGGGATATTGGTGGAGCCCCGGCCTGACCCACCTCATCTACGCGGAGTTCAACTCGTCAGCCCCGCCGGTCGCCGAACATCCGGTGTACGGACAGGTCGACCAGATCTACCCCTACAACTTCAAACAGGTTTACATCAAAGTAAGTCAAAGAAAAAACATTAACAGAAATGCAAAGGGACTGTATCTTTGAAATCAGGCTCTCTTGTGACGTGGCTTCTGTGGAACTTTTCAAAATGCCGTTGGAGCTGATTGGCTTGGCTCTCAGAGCATTCGTAATGACCCATGTCTGTTCGAAACACAGAACTTCACCAAATGCTTGCATATTTTTTTGTGTAGGCAGGAAAAGCGGAGTACTTTTCGCACTCCCGCCTGAAGATCCTGGACATGACGACAGATCCGCCTGTCGAGGTTATGGATGTAATTCCACCACAGGAATTCAGAAACACGTGAGTTAACATCAGTAAAACTCAACTCAATCTATCCAATCGATTTCACATGCCAAATACGTACTCTACAATAAAAAACTCCATACATAATCAGCAATTCACGGAAAATGAGTACTTGCAATTAGTGAATAGGCTTTGTTATCCAGCTTAATGTTGTGGATTTTGTGAATAGACTTTAAAACTTCCTTGTGGATACACGCGAGATTTTTCATAATGCTCTTCTAATTAGATGAATTTAACAAAATAAAATTCTCAAAAAATTTACAGACTTGACCAGGAATTGATCATAGGTCACAGCAGTCAGTCACTCTAACCACCACACCAAAACGTTTTCTGTACTTGCATGAGGCTGCAAATGGATCCTAATTCAGGCACGAGTGACTTTGTCAAATTCGTCTTGATCATCCAATGGGACTAAAAATTCCTTTATATTAAAAAAAACTCCATGGTTAGACTTCCGATCAATTCTTGTATTTTCTTGCACCCAAATTTTTCGGATGCATGATTCATAGGACAAAATCATACGTTATATTAACTTACAACTGCATAACTATCAAATAATAACAGAATGAATTGTGTTTTCCTAACTAATTCACTTGATAAATTACACCACACATGACAAGAGTCACACATCACATATTTTATGTATCCAAGCACAAGTTTCTCTATATTTGGGAGGGCCGGAACCTTTATGAAGCCCTTGTAATACCCCAGTAGATTTTTTTAAAAACTGGCAACAGAAGTTGTGAAATCAACCAAGAACATTAGATTAAATTCTTTCTTTAGAGAGAATTATTTTTACCACGTGGGCTGGAGAGACGAGTCTCACATTTTCGTCGCTTGGACCAACAGGATATTTAACCAATACATCATGGAGATATGTAGTGTTCCTGCTGGTGTGTGTCAAAGGGTAAATAATTTACAACGTTCACCGCGATTTTTCAGTAGCTTACGGGAAATTTGAATCAGTGGTAAAGGATGACATCATCTTATGATATCACAGAATTTTGGACATTAATTCCACTTAATCGAGTTTTTCCTAAATGACACAAATCTGACATTTCTGGCATTTTTGTACAAAATTGACATCGAGGCTTTCAAAATCAGCAAAAAATAAAGTTGCCTTCAGTGGGATTCGAACTCACAACACCAACACACAGAATTGTAATGCCTTACCCACTTAGCCACAGAGACTTGCATTGAACAGAATGTCATGCTCCACTTCTTTTTTGGGACTTGGAATCATTTCAAGATTCAATCCATCTGTTCCACACAAGTCTCTGTGGCTGAGTGGGTAAGGCATTGGGATTCTAAT
>JBCAUG010023977.1:0-10569 GCA_038406175.1 Haplosyllis leylae
ACATGGAAAGCAAAAAGTCAGAAATTACTGATATTGTCGTTTAAGTCAGAAATTTGCGCTGTTCCCTCAGGGTGTATGGGTTCTTTCTTTCACAGATGACATCGAGTGTATATAATACGGATGCGAATATACTAACACAGCTTCAATGTAAATAATCCTTTTCTTTCTTTTGTGAACGTGTGGAATAAACAGCATTCGATTAATTTAGGACACCTCTTAATACGATTCATTATATTTTATATTTTTGTCTTACCTTGCAAGAAAGCAACATGGTTGCTACATTGTTTTAAATGTGCACGACTTTTCAGAAAATTCGGCGAATTAGGTGATAAATATTCGAACTTGTTGGCTCTTGTGTAATAGTGAAGGATGTTACCACAGTGCCAGCAAGACACAGGTAGCAGAAAGGATCTTTAAATTGTTCCCGATTCATGCTTCAGTAATTTGTCAGATTAATTTAATTTCCCGAATTTTCGTCCCATTTAGGGAAAACTCCATTAATTCTACCTCATGCCAGAGTAAACATGAACTATTCAACCTCATTTACAAATTATTAAATACGCAAGTCCAATAGTTTCTAAGGCGAGTCAGTCACGTGATGATTGAGATATAACATTACGTGCTATGCCTGACATTACACACGTAAAAGATTTCAGGTTTATCCAATGACGTCCTCATTTGACAGTGACGTTATCAATTCATAGGTAAATCTAATGCTTTCCATGACGTAACGCCTGCGAATGCGATCATTCCATGTAGAATACGTTTCTATATTTTTCACAAAAAAGGCTCTTCAGATTTCACAGGGACTAAATTGCACCCGAGTGTGTAATCTCCTTATCCATTCAGGCGCCGTGATGTATATCATTATATCACATACAATACTTCATTCCGCTAAACTGGCAGATTGTTCTTGCATTTTACACAGACTTCATGCAATATTCATGAACAAACGTCTGTACTGGATAAATATATAAGAAGATTCTCCCTCATTACAAACGGAGATATATTGCGAGCAACCCCCGCAATGCTATTCATCAACCACTGATTTAGTACGAAGTAACAAGATGGGAATTTTATAACGTAAGCCACCTCATATTTCAAACATGATTGGTATCACAATTGTTGTAATAAAAAGAAGGCTTTTTTAAAAAAATTGAAAGAATTGAAAGAACAGCAGCAACAATTTTTTCTGGTCAATTTGATATGTTAGAAACATTCAGAATGACTGTCCGTTATAGTAATAAAACTAAGCTGGTGCAGCACCTAAAGATGAAACAGAAATGCTCTTTATTTGACTTTTTTGCATGTGCAAAAACTGCTAAATTGTGTTTTTTTTCACAAAAAGTCGTTTCTGGATGTATACGTCCTTAAAGGACTACCTATTGATCCCTGCCAATGGTTAAAAATAATCAACAAAAAAACTTTTCATTTTTACCCACAACCTAATAAAGTTCCAAAAATTGTTGAGAAAACATGACTTGAGCCTGGCTGAGATTGGTATCATGTCTGTCTGTCAGAGATAAAGGTGACTTATTTCCCTTCAAAGGCAACTAAATCACAGCAGCTCATAATCTGTCTGAAGTGGTCTACATGTTCCTTTCAGGTTAAAAGGCAGAAACTAATTGCATTTTTCCTGTCATAGGGTCTCACTGTAAATCTTCCAATTAGTGGGTATTCCACATGAATTATGCATAAACACAAAAATATCACAAATAATATAGTTTTTCCGTGGAATCCTTCATAAATGTACTTTAGCAGTTTAGCTAGTGTATTAACCAAATCTAGTGAAAGAAATACTGAACTTACTTCACAGGGGAAATGAAAATTTGTGCAACATATATAATATATTCATCTTCAAAAGGTTGAAATCAATCAAAATATATTCCGAGAGATCTTTAAGAAAGGAAACCTAAATTTCCATTTCCTTATGTAATTCCTACTCAACTGAAATCCTAATTGTCATGTCCCGTTGGTGGCTGTACCATTAGGACGACAGGTGTTTGGTCAATAAAGGTGGGCACAATGATGTATGACTGTCTGTTACTGATACCCCTTCTGAGAGGAAAACTGGATGATGAATAGTCATGGTCAGGGCTGTATTTCTCAAAGTGAAGGGAAGCTGGTTCAGGAGGGCAGCCCACATGCTTTCCTAAGCCATTAATAACCTAATTACATGGCTCTTGTGTCCCTGCCTGTAATATTAAACGTGTCCCATAACACCAAATAAGGTAATACTTTAAACTAACTGAACTAACTCGATTGTATTGATATGGAAAACAGTATTAAGGATATCAAAATAAGCTTTGCAAAATATTTAATTCTATAGTTAGTATAGGTGATGAGAGAAGTTTCTTTTGCCCATGGCAAGTGACTCCTCATAAAATTCAACAAGTGAAATCGTTCAGTTCGAAACTATAAATAAGACCTTGAATTGACTACTTATATTTAGCCTAGGACACCAGTGCCAAAAATAGAGGCTTTCCAGCCAAACGATCCATATTAACTTTTCAGAAATTGTCCACGTTGGGGAACTACAGCGAAATGAAACTGCAAAGGTGAATTTGCAAAAATAACACAGAATTGAACAAGTAAACAAGATCGTTGAGGATCAGTGAACGTGACCACCTGGAAAAAGGAAAGCGAAAAACAGGAAGTATGAAGTTAACAGTGCTACTTGATTGTGTAATTGCTCATCAAGAGGTTGCTAATTGGTGACTCGTCGAGGGAGGGTGGGATTCATATGAAAGTACCAACTACATTGCCAGTTTTCTTTTCTTAATTTCTAGTTTCAAAAGGCAAAAGTTGGAAATCTAAAATGTAAATTCGGCGCAAAAATATTTTGTTATCTTAATAAACATTCAGATATAAATCATGTTCAAGAGGAATCTTAAAATTTAGAAATAACAAAATGGCAATGTAGTTAGTAATTTGTGTGAAAATATTTAAATTTTAATCTTTCCGTGGTGCATAATCAACATTTAAATTTTTATTTGGGTACATAAACTTCCCTTCCCTTCGTCTAAGGATGTTTTAGATTTGACATTTTTGTGATACAAAACTTGACAGTGAAGAGAAACAAAATGGTAATGTAATCAGTACCATGATCTGACTCCAGCTTTCCATTAGAACACTGGGGTTTTCCCTAAAAGGAGCAGAGCTTTCATTGAATTCGGCACATTCAGAGAATCTGAGAAATTGCTGAAGCATGAAGTGGGTTCATTTTAAGGATCCTCTCTGTTACCTGTGTCTCTGTGGTACAGTGGTATCATCTCTGTCTCTTACACAGGAGAGAGTGATTTTTATTTTTTTTTGATTTTTGATTTTTTTGTCATTGAATTCGGAAAACTCCATGTCCTTACAACTTTCGGCAAAGAGAGAAATAGTACGCACAGTTTCTTTAAAGTATGCAACTATTTTAACTAGCGTTGATGCGCGAGAATAGGTACTAGCTCCCCCAGGAAAGACGAGGAAGTATTGGGGACCCCTTGGCCCTGCCCCTTAGGAAGGATCTGGCCAGAAACGACTGGGAACCCAGATGAACCCAGATTCTCAGCTCCTGGCCCCACTCCCTTCCCCCAGCCAAGAATGGATCCTATGAATGAAAGCTTTTCTTGTTTTCTAAAATGCATTTATGGATGATGCTGCGACTCTTCTGAACAATATTTCGTAACATTCAAGTTGAGAGTCTGAAAGTCAAAAAGCACTGAATACAATTGTCCACATGAGTCAGGAAGTTAAACTCTAGAACTTGGAGTGGGTTCTCGTAAAATATTACACAATTCATTTCATTACACAATAAAACCATATGGCAGCTTGTTACTATGATGTTGTAAACTATAAATGTCGTGTTAATACAGATTAATTAAACAGGGGACTTGAGTAATAAATATTCAATACAAAAAAAACCCCAGGGAAACTTTAAAATGTCAGAAATCACAGTAGATCTATCTACAGTGGGGGATCAGTACAAAAAGTTTTGGCTGCTAGTTTGCATGAAGTCTGCAGTATAAACGCCTTTTTAGACTCTGGTCACATCATCTTGCTCATGAGACTGTAACACGTGTTCGTCATAGATGCTACTGCAGAGGAGTCAGAATTGGGTAAGACACACGTCTCTGAATGTCACTGCCGGTATCATCTGTAAATAATTTTACTCTGGAGTCATGGGTAGTATGATCTTTTTCATGTTTGACTCCATCCCTGTGAATATATGTGATGCATATTGCTCATGTCTCAATGTGTCAATCCAAACTCTGGCTGGTTGTAATGCTGACTGTACACTGCAACGGTGGGTATTGTGAGATAGATGATTCACTCAGACGACTATTTGAGCTGCTAATGGTCATGATGCTGATTGCACTGTGTGCACTGTCTCATACTTCCATCAGTCTGAGCTGTGAGATGGGTGTGATGGTCCCAGTGCCATTCATCAGTCTGAACTGTAAGATGGATGTGATGGTTACAGTGCACACATCAATCTGAGCTGTGAGATGGGTGTGATTGTTACAGTGCACACATCAGTCTGAGCTGTGAAATGGATGTGATTGTTACAGTGCACACGTCAGTCTGAGCTGTGAGATGGATGTGATTGTTACAGTGCACACATCAGTCTGAGCTGTGAGATGGGTGTGATTGTCCCAGTGCCACACATCAGTCTGAGCTGTGAGATGGGTGTGATTGTTACAGTGCACACATCAATCTGAGCTGTGAAATGGATGTGATTGTTACAGTGCACACATCAGTCTGAGCTGTGAGATGGGTGTGATTGTTACAGTGCCACACATCAGTCTGAGCTGTGAAATGGATGTGATTGTTACAGTGCACACATCAGTCTGAGCTGTGAGATGGGTGTGATGGTAGCAGTGTCACACATCAGTGTGAGCTGTGAGATGGGTGTGATTGTTACAGTGCCACACATCAATCTGAGCTGTGAAATGGATGTGATTGTTACAGTGCATACATCAGTCTGAGCTGTGAGATGGGTGTGATGGTCCCAGTGCCACACATCAGTCTGAGCTGTGAGATGGATGTGATTGATACAGTGCACACATAAGTGTGGCTGTGAGATGAATGTGATGGTTGTAGTGCACACATCAGTCTGAGCTGTGACTTGGGTGTGATGGTCCCAGTGCCACTCATCAGTCTGAACTGTGAGATGGGTGTGATTGTTACAGTGCACACATCAGTCTGAGCTGTGAGATGGGTGTGATGGTCCCAGTGCCACTCATCAGTCTGAGCTGTGAGATAGATCTGATGGTTGTAGTGCACACATCAGTCTGAGCTGTGAGATGGATGAGATTGTTACAGTGCACACATCAGTCTGAGCTGCAAGATTGATGTGATTGTTACAAGGCAGCTTCATTGCCCAGACAGATCACCTGTCGAGCAGCTACCTCCGATTAAAGCTTTTAATTGTCTTCTTCATAGCATCATAAGACATAGTCGGAACTAATCACACTTTCCGTCACGATGACATTCCCACTTAATTTAGAAACAACAAAGTTGAGACACTCTGTGTCGTCACAAGTTGCAACCACTAACGCTTATGGCCAGTTCCTTTGCTTCCACTGAAGATTGTCTTCAAAAGCAAAACATTTATTGATTATTACACAATAGCCTCTTTTTCAATGCCTGCTACCAGGCAGTTAACAGAAGTAATCACTCTGACACACCTTGGTATTTACGCAAAAAGACTATAAATACCACGTATAATGTAATACAAGTACTTTCACTACAAAATGTGAGGTAACATCCCAGAAAGGACGAAAGTGACTATTTCTGATCTGAAACATATTTGGTAATTTGATAGGAAAGATCTTTGACATAAGCCGCCACGCCCACCCACACTTAAAATAATCATATCTGTACGTCACTCATCGTAAATAACAAGTACGATCGTGATCAACACCTTTTGTTAGCAACATACTGAGATTTGAGTTAACATTTGAACTGGCAATAACATTCATGCTACAATGGGGTGATGCGCAGTATCTAACTGACGAGCAAGGTATTGTTTACAGTTTCCTTAGTGTTTCAGGTGAAATATAACTGAAAAATTTCACTTTTGCTGGGTAGGAAAATTAATTTTAATTAAAATGTTAAACGTAATAATAAATTTACACTGCACATTAGATGATGCTTGCTGATGGTAAAATGGTTACAATGCTCATCACTAAGGTGTAGGGAATGATCTCTGGTCATTCTGGTCCCCCCATCCAATTCGTGTTTTACACAGATTCAATGAATGCCAGGCACATTTTTCAGTCGAGTTTCCTTAAATCATGCAAAGTTGGCAACGTTGTCAACCAATGCTTACATGGGGAAGAGTATAATAAATGCAGTAAAAATTGCATCCAGTGGGGATAGGATCCAGGACCTCTTGTGATTTACTATGGTGCTCATCCAACTGTGCTAAGCAGACATGTGTTGGATAGGAGATCCCTGAACTGAACTGTG
Source organism: Haplosyllis leylae (assembly GCA_038406175.1). NCBI lineage: Eukaryota > Metazoa > Annelida > Polychaeta > Phyllodocida > Syllidae > Haplosyllis > Haplosyllis leylae. The sequence goes on from JBCAUG010023977.1 coordinate 6,460, forward strand.
TTTCATGCACCACTTCACATTTTGGACTTGGGTCATTTCTATAACCAATACAGCATGACTTTATAAGTTTCTCAAAACTTCAGACTGAAAACCAAATGTCAATTTAGCACAATTAGCAAGTCATAAGAGTAGATGACAAGAGGTCTTGGGTTCTATCCCCACTGGAGGAAAGTTATTTTGCTGAAGTTATTTTGTTCTTCCCTGTGTAAGCTTTTGCTGACATCATTTGTATAATTTATGAAAAACTCCAGTAATGGAAAAACAGCGTTGAAAACATTAGAATCAATCAATCAATCTTCTGATTGCGTTACCAGTTTTGTTTCTAAAATGTCTGGTTTCAAATGACAATATTTCTAAATATTTCAAATTATTATTCGGGGGTATATTTCTAAATGTTGATTATAAGCCATCAGAAAATTGAAATTTGTAAAAATGCAATATGACAATGGTAGAGTTACGTTTGTGCCAATGTTGTCAAAATTTTAAGTTTCTGTGAGTATATTCCAAATTTGGATCCACATCAAAGTGAACAAATAAATCTACACCGATGGATGCTATTACATTTTAAAAGTTTGACCTAGGCACTGAAGCAATTTGAATTACAAAGTGCAGAATTTACCGTAAACTAGCTCTCGCTCCTTTAATGTAATTTATTGTACTTAGAAATAGAATTCTTTGCGTTGAAACAAAATAAAAACTACGTCAGTGATATGACGTCATTGTCAAAATGTCTTTACGTCTTTGAACATAGATTCTATGTTTCTCTTGAACACCATTTCATAGAAACATAGCTGTTTTATTATGTCTGATAAGATTGAACAGCTTATACGCGTTATCTGCTTGAAGATGTGAAGAAAGTGGCACCCTCCACCCATAGCATAATCTCGTGACGCGTCAAATCTGTGGATAATCTCCATTCCTCGGATTAACTGATTTAAATAAATGTCACTGATGTATTGGTAATCCGCATTAATGTACTGAGCCCACACAGCAGTGAATGTGTGACATTTAAATGCATGTGTAGATTAGTGATTGGAGACAGCTTCAAATATACTTTAATATACTGTCAGACTTTTAAATATGGATAAAACTCTTGGCGTCATACTTAGGCTAAAAATATCTCAGAAAAGCACAACTATCAAAAATATTTTTTGGGTTCTATCACAATTCATTTTATTTTAAAAGAACTGCAATGGATGATATCTTTCGAAATTGTGTGTCTTTAAACAAGAAGAATGTCGGGGCTTTTTTATACTACCGTGGTAGCCATTGTAGTTGAACAATTGTTTTTCCAATGCCGATGGATACAATTTTGATATCAGTAATGGCTTTAAAATTTCACATAAATAATTTCACAATTTGTAAATTTGCACTTTTATGTTGTCCATGCCACATAATAAAATTAATTACCAATAATTTTAAATCTTTCTACGATGTGTAGATTCCTGGCATCTTCAACGGAGTGTTCACGAAGTGATTCATCTGAAACAAATCAATGGTGCATAAATTGAGGTCAGGTCTTGTTTGTTCCTGTTTCATGGTAGCTGTGCCCTAAGACATTGGGCTGCTACACCAAAAGTTACAAGTTTGAATAATCCTTTTGATTTCAACAAGTTAATGATGTATTTTTCTGGGTTTCAATAGTTTTATTGCTGGAGGTTTGTTTTCTTTGGTTCGCTTTTATTAATAATGGTTCCCTTGGGAGAAGGAACATCAGCACAAACCACTAAAAGGATATCATCTCTTGTTTTAATTTCTTGTGAAATAAAACACATATAACTTTTTCAAGTTAATCAAAAGAAAGAAGTCTTTTGGGGATCACATCACCAATTTTTATATAATATTCACTTGAAATAGTTCAATTAAAATATAAATGTACTTCCACATTACAGAAGAATTTTTAGTTCAGTTACAAACCCTCTTAGTTCGCTTGGAGCAAACTTTTCAAGCAAAATGCGCCTTTGAAACATTGTCAATTTGAAAATATTTATGAATACTAATCATAAAATTGATATATTATTAGTCTAAACTACTGTCCACATTAACACAAATGAATTTCAAAACAAAAACAATGAAAAGAAAATTTCAGTTCTATTTGGGGCGGGCAGGTATAAATGAATTTAGCATAAATCAGACAGGGAAACTAAAATGGAAGAATAGAGAAAATGTCCCATGATGTTTCCTCAGAACAAATTAATACCCATTCAACCTTAAAATACGCATTTCGTCCTTTTCGTAAAAAAAGTCGATTACCTGCTATTACGTAAAGAGACTGTCTCATCTATCAGCATATGAACGGCTTTGCTGTCAAAAACGCTAAATGAACATTAAAGTTGTATGTTTTCATATAATGTGTGCCAAGAGATGAAATAACGTAGAGAGTTGCGAATAGATGTGATTATCAAACTTGTTTGGATTTCAAAATACAAGATGCTGGCTGTGAAGTTGTGAAAGTTGGTAAGTTGAAAAACGCCAGACAGATGGACAGAAACTACGCCTGTCCAGTTCAGAACGATTGTCAGCAACACAGACATCATTACTGTAAATTATCGTTTTGACTTTCAATGAACAAGTTTTGCTGTCCTGTCGACTTATATAGTCATGCTCTATTGATTCCAGCAAATAAGGAATTAACTTAGACAGTAGCATGCAGGACGAAAAAGTCAGATGCCTGGGTTCAACTCCCACTAGGGGTCACATTTTGCAACTGGATTTTTTGTTGTTGTTTTCTCTTTATTCAGTAGAATCTACGTTTAGGGAAAACTCGATTGGCACAGTTTAGCGCGAAATGACGAAGAAGATATATCGCATGACTTGAATTGGCAATGTTGTCAACATACGAGTTTTCCCCTAATGAATTAGGATCAATGTAACTGTGTTCTATGTCAGCTGTGTCTCTGTGGTACAGTGGTAGAGTCCCTGTCTCACACAGAAGATAGTGGGTTCGAGTACAGCAATCCTTTTTCTTTTAAGTATTATTTTGTCACTGAATTCGCTCAATTCAGTGAAAACATTAAAGGTAAACTCGATTGTGAATTAAGTTTAATTTGTTTGTGTATGTTTCCGATTGTTTCCAAAAAATAAAAAAAGCTGATTGCATTCTCAGAATTGCACTGTAATTCCTGCAGTGGTAAAGAGGAGAAGAAATAAACTCCCAGGATTTTCCTTCTTTGCCTTCAGACCCATTCGAATTTATTTTATTGCAAAGTGGTCAATTACATAACACTGTGAGCTGTTTGCTAACTACGGCATTACCTCGTCCCAATCCCTCCTGTAGGAAAACACACACACAAACCATACCAGAAAATCACAGTGTCTCACACACATGTCCTCCAGTGCGAAATACGAAGGAGACACAGCCAACCAAAGAAGTAAAAGACAGCAAATGGTTTTATTTACATTATATTTTTCAATGTATAGCCTACTTATTTTGCTGAACCAAGAAAACTCCGTTTTGGCCGTTACCGCAAACAGCCGAAAAGGATCTGTTTCCTAAAAAATATAGCCTTGTTTAGGAGTTTTTGGTTATTTGAGTCTATTTGCCAAGAAAAACACACCGTTTCTGCTAATGACACAGTTGCGACGTCGCCTTCGCTTTCACTTTCGTCACGGCACAGCGTGAATCAAACCTGATGATTACGCCATATATCCATCAGTAATTCGGTTTATTACGCTTAGACGGTCGGGTTTTACGATGTTGATAAGCCGGCGCGCAGCCACGGACGCACGCGTGTGACTAATCATCAACTGCATTGATAACCTCGTAGAGGATCTCAAGGTAATAATGTTTGTCATTAATGTAGGAATGTAAATCAGCTCTTAGCACTTCAGTGGAATTTCTTATTAGTCTGCGTGGAAAATTCGGGTTAAGCCTCTCAGCTACAAATCGGCTTGAGAAGATTGTGTCCAGGAAGCGTGTGTATGGTTGAACACATGAGGCAAAAATAAAAACAAGACGAAAAAATCGCTTGAAACTTCAAGGATTGTTCAGACTGAGCACGACGCGAAGGTGATGAAACTTGACAAGTTATTGAATCAAAGGGTACACACATAAAATGTTTCTGATTAAAGTTTCATGCCGCTTTAAAAATAGGGCAACTTTCACTATGT
>JBCAUG010023988.1:0-10569 GCA_038406175.1 Haplosyllis leylae
ATCTACCTACCTAAAGCAAAGTTACAGGTAAATTAAAACACATAATCAGATAGGGCGCGACACAATTCTGATAAGAACTCTTGTTGTACTAAATTTGAAGTTGGTGAAATCTGAAATGGAATGAGGTAATTATAACTGTAGAGGGGATTATTGGTAGTATTTTTCTCTGTAAAGGTAATGGAGTAAATGTTATTTTAATGCTAAAAATAAACACCGGGAGAAAGTTGAAAACACGGAATTTTATCTTGATCGGAGTGTGGCAACCCTTAGGAATAATGACGTGCCCCTCCCAAGAAGGACCAGGCAAGAAAGACTAGTGGATGAACCAGGCAGGAAAGGTGACCGCCCCGCCGGCTAGGACTGGTCTAGAATGATCAACAAATCTAGGACGGGGGTGGGGGCCGCGGTCGGTACACCTCGTAATGTTAATGCGAAATATTTCTTGGTGTTAAATATTTAAAGATAGTTGATGCCATAAATGTACTGGATAAAGGGTTACCACTTAAATGTAGAAGTACAGCAGTATATGGTCTTTATGAGGTCACGAACCTATGTGATTGACATGCTGAGATTAGATTGCCTTATTGACAGGTTTAAACGTATACTTGTATCCGATTTCTTGATCATTCAAATATTGATTTTTATCTCGAAACATATCACTTGGAGGAAGTGGGAATTGTTTTGAAGGCACTGCGATATTTTTACATTTTGTGAATAAGTAACAACTGTACTTTCGAACATTAAGGATAAAATTGATTCCATTCCATTTGCCTTTTTGTGCTCTGTACTTGTAGCTACACAAACTGTGTACGTGTTTGGAATAGAGCAGAAATAAATGGTAATTAAAATGTTTTCGATCTGAATTTGTTCCGTACAGTTAAATAGCCTGCGCATTGCTCTGTTGGACTTTTCATTTCGATGTGTGTGGACTAATTACTGACAAGAGTGAAATCAAAATGAAACACGGAGAAACTAAAATTTTGAAGCCTGATTATATGGACGGTATTTTGGTTCCATTTTACTCCGTTGTAAAGTATGAATATCGTTGATACGAAGGTAATGTATAAGCTAGCCATATTGGTAACCTTTTAGTGCCATGGTGTATTGTACCTTGTGTGGTATTTGAATTAAATCACGTATGAAATTTAGGTTATCAAATTTCAGATATATCTAAATCCTCTCTTGACGCCATAAATATTGCCTCAAGAGGATACCTTGTTCACAGCAGTTAAGTTTACATAAATTAATGTTAAGAGATCAAAGTATGTGGGTCTACAGGTATGATTTACCTATTTGCGGACTAAAGTCCAATTTGACGAAAAAGTACATAGTGTATAGGTACCTTACTAAATTAGGTTGGTTCTGCTGGCTTGTACAACAATCGGTTTCATTGTGGATACATTCTCGCTAACAGTCGGGAATTGTTTGGATTTAGGCAGTGTTGTCTTTTTTCTTTTCTTTTTTTTTTACTTTTCTTCATCAGAGGACGGAGTGCATCGTCAATATGTCATCTGCTTTTCTTTAATTTGAAGTTTAATAGTTTCAACTAGATAGAATGATGTTAAAATCGTGTTTCCATGTATATTTATCCTTACCAAATTGTTTTCAGGGAACAAAGAATTTGATTGACCGGGGGTCAGAACCAATACAAATGAGCAAATTGGAAATCTGACAAATATATTGAAGATAGACAGCAGAATATGTTACCCAAGGTAAGGTGTTAAGATTTTCTCGAAAGCAATGACGTGAATCATGACTTCGTCTTCGATACCATGCATGTGTAATTTTAGCAGCTCAGTGTAGATTTAAGGCTCTTCGTGACTCATTGTGCAGACAAAGGACATATTTTTACGCTGTAACTTGCTTCCAAGGTATGAAGTATTTGCGTGGTGAAGGATAAGGCTTCTTCATTTTTGAAAAAACTTTGTACATTTTATTACTTTAGGGCGTTTTCACATCAGGATTATGTGCTGTTTAGGTCTTGACCAGTGCTTTGCTCTAAGATGTCGAAGTATTGCACTGGTCCCGGCCTTTACAGCAACATATTGGTCATCTTTGAAACTACCTTGTACAACAGTCACTTTTTTCATGCATTGTTTTGTCAAATATCGTCTACAAGAGTTGATTTTTGTAACTAGTTTAAAGGCACCAGCCTGAACGCATTGAGTGTTGTCATTGAGCAAATCACGTGGAAGGTGACAAGAAACAGTTTCCTGTGTGGCAGTAGTGATGGCATTACTATATTTTGAGGATACGAATTAAAAAGTTTCCAAAACATAGACGCGAAAAGGTAAAGATATACAGGATACTGGTTAAGGCACCCACAACATATTTAGCACAAGAGACTTGGAAGAGTAACGCCTCGGAGACACAATTCATTGACAAAATATGCGATGATAATTGCTGGAACTTTCATTTCAAATGGCAAGTCTGGTCAAGCCTCATGATCACTCAGCTGTGACTAAGAGCGTGCAATGTCCACGTTTGGAAACGGATCGTTTGTAAGGAAAAACCTACTGTGGGGGGGTCTAAGGATGGATCTCATTTAGGCACATTACATGCTATGTCATTACCTACTTGGTTGACGGGCAACAGGACCAGTGACTTTGTGTGCTGCTGATAATGGACACGAGGTAAGTAGTGTTACACCCAGGGGTATATCTGTGAGCTACTTGCTGCATCACAGTTCGTTGTAAAAGAAACCTTTTCACCTGGCACGGCAAACCTCTTCAGAGAAGAAATAACACAAAAGCTTGTCTTCACAGCGTTCGTCAGCTATTGGCTGGATGTACTTCCTTTGTCACGGGAGACCACAAAAAGCAATAGTTTCTGGTAAGCCATTTTATTCGTGGACACCGCTGAATAGGTTAAATCTGCGGAAACTAGGAATGGCATTCAACACGTTTGTACCTTTGTAACATCAAATAATTTCATCGCCAGGTGGACAAGAGGGATAGTTGCTGAGCCGTCACATGTACCTTTCAGATCTAAGAAGATGCACTTTAGAATGGAAATACTAAAAGGAATAATTGGTTGTAAAGTTGAGATATTTTGTCATTTACGTGTGGCATGCGTTATTCGACTGGCCATGACCATCAATCCGTCCGATATTTTCAAGCAGCATACACATTTAATGGCACATACTATTTAAGTTTCCAAATGTTTATAAACCATACACAGGGCTTATTTACGCCAATACATGGCAAAGTGTTTGGAAGAAGGATAGCAGTGTTTGATACCATTTCCTTTGCAGGGTGTAGCAGACCGAATAACGAAACATCAATGGAATTGTACATTAGACTTCACAGAGTTACTGACAATGCAAAACTCATTTGGAATAGATTAGAAGTTAACCTTTACGGCCGAAGTTTTCATTTGAGCTTTTGGTATGTACACTGTCAATCATAATGTAATCTTTTAGAATCCTTATGTGTAAGTTAAGTCAGAAATGTTCGCGAACAACGTTTAATGTGTTGCGAACAACGTTCAATGTGTCCTAGTGTCATTTAGTCAGCATCCGTGTGTTTCTGAATTTATTTGTCCGCAGCTCAATAGACATTCCAAATAAGTCTCGAGAATTTCCAAATAAGTCACGAGAACTTGCATGTACTTATTTTGCATGGAGAAGGATAAAGTTGAGAACAAAATAAATATATTCTAAGGTCCAGGAAAGTCACTGAGATAGAAAACCGATATTTTTCAATCTTAAATGTGCGGCTAAACTGTTTAATTTCTTGATAGTGATGTGAAGTGTCGTTGTTAAAGCCTTTATCAGTCCACAGTACAATTTGAAAGGAGGAATATATTTCAGTATATTGGCTGTATTATCACCATTCTAGCTGGAATTTTTTGGACATTAAACGCATTGTTGGAGTGCGATTATGTTTTCTGCCGTCAGAATTTAAGCCCAAAAAGTGATTTGGCGTTAGGACCAAATCCAAGTTCCCACCGGTTTTTTGTCCATATCAAGACTTGTATATTATTCGTTGTACTGAACACAAAAGCTATGCATTCAGGTAAATAGCGAGGATGTGTTGGTGGAAAAAGACTCAATTTTAGCAACACCCCCATGTCCCATTTTCTCGAGGACTGTCATTCAATACCCATTGACCATCTGCTAAAATGTCAAAACCCCTTCCACTTAAAATACTAATACTTCAATAATGCAATGAAATGTAGAAATTCTGTTTGTCTGAGGCGAAGAAAAGGAATGATTAAGGCTAATTTGATACCCACAGCATTTCCATTTTAATGATGGCCATGGAGTCTCCAAATACCAGCAGTTGGGAACAAAGACAGGTGATGGGAGCTACACTCCTTAGTCCTAGCAGTAGTAAATGACATCAAGATATATCTCTGGTGCAGACGCCTAATTTTGAAATCCAAACTAGCATAGTAATACTGCCACTTTAGACAAAAACGTGCGAGTTAGATTTCAGAGTTTAAATAAACAATTTAGTAAAAGTGGAATAGGTGTGAAAAGTTTTTTAAAATATGTGACTCATATCGAGCAGCAGAAAGATGTGTTTTTCTGAGAAAAAGAAGTGATGTTTGCTTTGCATTTCATTGAAATTAGCATTACATAGAATTTTTGCAAGCCCGAAGAAAGTTACAAATCTTAAATGTAACACCCAATGTGTTGATATCCCGAGTTTCTTTGCGCTGTTCAGTTGCTGCCGAACCTGATTGAAAAGGGGGGAGGGTCCTGTCCTGGCTGGAGGGGGGGGGGGTACCCCAGTCCTGTCCTGGTTGGGGGGGATACCCAAGTCCTGTCCTGGTCGGGGGGGGGGGGTACCCCAGTTCTGTCCTCACGGGGGGGGGTACCCCATTCCTCTCTTGACTGGGGGGGAGGGGTACTGCAGTCCTGTCTTGGCTTGGTACCCCCCTAGCTGGGATGGGTACCCCCAGAGACCAAGGAAATAACTGGGGACTAGAGCACCCCCCTCCCCCCAGGAAGGACATGGATTCAGAGACCAGGGAAAGAACCGGGGACTGGGGTACCCCCGGGAAAGGACATGGGACCAGAGACCAAGAAAGAACATGGGACTGGGGTATCCCCCCCCCAAACAGACACACACACCCCTGTGAAAACATAACCTCCCGTCGTACTACGTACGCGGGCGGTAATGACTGGGCTACTCAAATTATTCCTGGGCCACCCAAGAGTACAAGACAGTGACCTGGATGCCCCCCCCCCCCCACTTCTGAAAATTTAAGCGATCCTATGCTTTTCATTTCACCCCCAAGTCCGGCTTGATGAAAAACATCTGATGGCAAAACTCCCATGGACAAATTTCAGTTGAAAACTTATTTTTGCTAAGATTTTCATTGTGAAATGAAATGTTCGAATGTGGGAAATGTCAGCTTTTTTTCCCCAGAAAATCAAACAAAAAAAACCCCTGACTCCTATTATGAGGTGCTTTATCCTTTCACAACAGGGCCACTCAATATTTTATACAAAATATCAGGCAGTCAAAGTTTCACGAGGTGGCTCGTTCGCACCCCTCGCACCCTTCACACCAGCCTTCTCACCCCTAGCACCCTTCTCACCCTTTGCACCCCTCACACCATTTGAAACACATGAAGAGTACAAAGGGGTGTGAAGGTTGGTGTGAGGGGTGTGAAGGTTGGTGCGAGGGGTGCGAAGGCAATTCTAAACTAGGTTTTAGGGTCCCCACCACCTATGGCAACAAAAAGTTTGATTACAACATATAGTGGTTAGGTGTCCCCACCACCTGCAGGTACAAGCACCATCTCATATATAGTCACTGAGCTGCAAAAGGCCTTTGTAGGTCCCCACCACGGGCCCAAAATTTCAGGGCAAAAACAGCCAATCAACCACTAAGGTGACTCTAACGAGCCACCAATGATTTTTGTAGAATATAAAACAACAGGTAAAAGTAAGTTATGGATTGAAATTTATTCACGGAGGTATTCCATCAAGACTTTTGCGTCACACTCCCGTGCGAGGGACCACCATGAAATGTATGTCTACAGTATTTAGTTCTCCCACGGAAAATCAGCTTATGTGCAGTGTGCTTTTACTTACTTGGTCTACAGAAATGTAATGAATGATAAGTTTCATCAAACTGTTCAGTGTGTTCCGGAGCAAGGTGTACTGAAAAGAACTTAGCGTCCACGTAAAAATATTAGTTTCTGTTGTTGAGGTATTCAGTAGAACTCATCCCGGTCTATCATCGCCTGTGGAATAGTAAGGCTAGGTTATTTTGTTCCTGTGTCCTTTGTTGGAAATATGAGATAAATACTTAACTGCTGGAAGCATGCAGTCGCTGGGAGGAACATCATTTTGTTAATTTTTAAGACCACTTAACTGTAAAAGGAATGAAATAGAATATACATCGGTCATTTGCTGGAAGGAATTTCTATTTTGCAGAAAGAAAACTGATTTAGGCAAGTAAATAAAAACCATATGACATAAATTAAAATACGATCAATGCATTTCTTGATCACATTGTTGACTGTTTGGTCCTTAACTTATTGATTGATTTTCATGTGTGTGAATATGGAAATAAGAATTTAATTCACATGGATACAAATAAGTGCTAGTGTTTATGTAAGCAGTGCTCTATCCTGTGGGTATCAGCTCATTTAGGTATTCATTCCTTTCAGAGTCTCATACATTGTACGACAGACAGCGATTCTTTAGGATAGATAAACTCACCTTTTCTTCTGCTTCCAGACAAAGGAACTCTTTCAGAGAAAGTACCATCTCTAAAAGGCTCGTTTGTGCCATAGAAAAAGACAGTGTTACAATCAGCCATTCAAGGAATAAGCCAAGTCCTTATGAAAATGGTAATGCAGTACATATTTTTTCGCACAAGGGGTATTTAAGTGATAATGGGTACAATCCGGCCTACCTATCATGCCAATGTCTCATAAAGTGTACCTGTGTAGAAATGCAAAGCTATGCTGGGGAACAGGTCGTCAGGGGGATTTTTGTTCTAAACTGCCAGTCACCAAAGGGAAATACGTCTCTTAGTGACAGTTAGAACTGTTATTTCTGTTGCTTTCCACAGATGTGAAGTTCGCACTTCACATGATGGAATGCCTTGCCCGATCGGAAGGGCTCACACACTATTTGACGTCACCGAGTACAGAATGAAAGAAGCCGAAAACATTCTGATCAGGTTTCACTTAATATTACCTTCTATTTTCAGTCAACAATGGAAGTTGCAAAGATTTGCACAGTTCATGGAAACCATGTGGCTGGAATGTTGTGCGTGAACAAAGACTGATACAATGTCGTTTAGTTTAAGGGGGTAATGGAATGTCTACTGTATCAGCAATGTGACTTTGTTGGATCTCCAAAGACCAAATGCTACGAGACAATGTTGTAAGCTAAAAATGTTGGTACCAGTGTCAGCTCAATTGTGGAAGGAAGTCAATCCCTCCGGGACTTTTACCATTTGGAATAGAATGTCACAACGCTGCATTGTAGATTTGGTTGAAATTGCCATGAAGTTGTTGAGCATAAATGTGTGAGATTGTCCGCATTGTCTAGCTATCATACGCATGACCTCCCGCCAATGAATGAAAAAGGTAGGTTACTACCAAAACCCATGATACTGTCGTCTTAAGACTAATAACAGCTACAGCGGAAAACACGTTACCAAGCTTCCACTTTGTCTGCTGTCTCTTCCACACCATTTGTGCATTCAAGTAATGGGGGAGTTAACACTGGTGATAAAGTGTAGATTAACGTTGGATCTCTTCCCTGTCATAACAGCCCTGTGTGGTTTGCCGCTGTCACCACAATTTCTTCTACCTCACATAAAGAAAGGTAAGACAGCTATTTAATTTTGTAAAATGTTGGAATCACGGGTTAATATTTAATAAGGTAGGTGCAGAACTTCCATTTACCAACTCCTTATAACTTTCACAACTTTAGCGACAGGAAAAAAAAACGATAGCAATTCTTTTGTGTAGCCTCCAAAAATGGTGAAAGGAAGTGTCACAAGTGATAAAGGAGTCTTCTTTATGTGAGCTTCCGTCTTCCACGCTTTATTTGTAATGCACATGCGGCAAAGATGAATAATAGAGTAAATAGGGAAGCACGACAGGGGTGTTCCTGTCACAATTGCCTTTTTTGGTGTTTACTTCATAGAATTGTCTGACGCAAAATGAAACGTTTAAAGAGGTTATATCTGCATGAATAATCCACATGTAAATATCACATTTGATACTACATATTTCAACGCACCATGTGTTAAAAATGTTTGCTAGGTTTACCTGACGACTTTAAAGCTTTATTGTCCATCGTTGTTGCGGTCTTATTGTAAAACAAGAAAGTCCTCCTGCGTGAATGCAAGAGGCATACCGACCGCGGCATAACAAACCTATCCTCGGGGACTTATGTCCCCCCAAAAAATTAAAAATTTAAAAAAAAAATTTTTCGGGGGGGGGGTCCCCCCTGGCCAGGACTGGGTACCCCCCGCCCCCCTGGCACCAGGTCTTGGTATCCTCTCCCCCAACCAGGACTTGGTACCCCCCCCTGCCCAGGACTGGGTACCCCCCCCCCCCCCCGGCCAGGTCTGGGTACCGCCCCTGTGGACTGACAAACACCTGTGAAACTATTACCTCCTCTCGTACTACGTACGCGGTCGGTAATAAAAGATATGGAGAAGTCAGAGGCACTGTCAGAGGGTACTTCCAGGATACCTGCTTATTGGACGATCAAATCTCGTCAATTTGAAATAAAAAGTTTCAAGTGGTGCAACAAGTCGTGTTCGGTAGCCGTGCTTCTTCACTGTTTTTTTATCGGATTTTTTTGTCTCTTTTTGTTGCTGTTATCAGTGGTAATGTGCCTGAAGCGCGTTAGATGGATGATAGATGACTCGACGACATTGTGTCATCCCCTTGGAATTTGTCTCACTTGCATTGGGTGAAGGTTTCTGAAAGAAAATTAAACTGATGACAGTTGTTCTTTCGCCAGACATGTCTTTGGAAATGTCTTTCGGATGGTGCCTTAACTAAGGGGAACATTGCTTCTCATCACTGGGAACTTATGGCAGGTTGTTGAAAAGTTTCAAGGACAAAACGTGATTACAAAAATCTAAAAAGTCCTGATTTTGATTTTATGCTTCAAGACGAGAAATTGGATGAATTTATGGACAATTCATACTTTAACCATGGTGGACCACTGGTGGACCACTTTGCCCGCATGTTTGATTTGGGTCTCAACAGATTTGTTTTTGTAGGGTATTTTCCTTGAAATGTTTGTCGGAGCCAACACTTCAAGGAAAAGTGTCACTCTAAGGATTTAGACACATTGCGTAGGAATTTTGGGCACAAAGCAATTTCAAGGTAGGCATTGTTCCTCAATATATCCTGTGTGCCCTATCCAATTAAACTTTTTTAGATAACTAAATTAATAGGTAAATAGCTCTTAAATGAAAAAGTTCGAGCCAAAAGCGGAGGACATTGACAGCCTTACTGGTCAATGGAGAGCCTGTATACATTTCCTACAGCCGCCCTGGGGTGTATTCTATTATGCCGTTGCTTATTTTAACAGCACAGAAATACTGAACTTAGATGGGTTCAAGTTAATACATACTTACGTATTAAAAACCATAGGCGGTCTTGTCCTTGTATTCGTCTTCTCTAAAGCTTCACAGTACAGTGACTACATTAAAAAGACGGATCAATATATTAACCTGTTGATAAAATCCTTTGCTCCCTTTGAGCGCACCTGTGGCTGTTCTATGAGACATAGTATTACACAGTAGTAGGCACGGTTTTTAAAGAATTAATATGTTACTTATCTGTATTTTAACCTAATATTCTTTTGTATTGTTTCTTGTAAATGGGATTCAAGAGATAACCCCATGTGAACAATGTAGAAAGTGCCGTTTATCGTTACTTGTCTCTAATGAAATCTTTATTACAATATTCAGACAGCTAGAAATAAGATAAGGCGGAAGAGATTATTTCGTGTAGGAAATTTTAACGGTAACTTAATTGGAAATGGGTGATTTTTATTATTGACGATATTTTTTGAATTAGACTTATGCCTTTCGTTAACAGAGACGCTGGCGTCATCCTTGACCACAATGAAATGTTTGTTTTTAAATGGCAAGTTAATTTATTTCGATTGTTACGGCTTTGTAATTTTATTGTTTCCTTCTGTATCTTCCTGACAGGTATTAATTTTTCCAGTATTTATTTACGGTCTTGCACTGTGTGAAATCTGTAGTTATTTCTGATGAACAAAAGTTTGTGATAAAAAGAAATATTGTCCCTTTGTATACTGAATAGATTACTACCCTCATGTAAAGAGCTTGTCATGTTTCAATGCTATGTTCAGTGATTGTTAGTTAGGAGCTTTCCGTTTATTCAGGTCATTGCATACACCTTTGCGGTAGCAAGGTTGAGTTAAGTATTTGAGGCTTACATGTTTGCCCATTGAAGATTTCATGAAAATAGTTTTGTGCAGTGTTCGGTTTCCAGTTGTGGAGAAATATGGTTTTGGTGTATGTCGGAGTCCCTCCCGACCAAGGTCAAGGCCGATGCATGACCTTGTATATATAGTATGCCCCAGCCGACCAGCGG
>JBCAUG010023999.1:0-10569 GCA_038406175.1 Haplosyllis leylae
ATAGGTCAAGAATCGCATTGTATTGTGACATCACAGCAGCCATTTGCAAAATCAGACAAAAAGCATGCTTTTGTACAATTCATTGAAAAATATCACAGTAATATGAAGAGACTACATGTGAATAAAGGTTTTTATAAAATAATATTACAAAAAGTTATTGACTCTATACTCAATTGGTAATAGATGTACTCTAGACTCTACACATCGATGACGTCTTTTTTTACAAAGACAAATGGTGCTGGCGAATCACTAACTGACTGGGATAACTATTGGGCGAATGCTCTTTTAATTAAATCTTGTTGGCAGAAATACATTTACTACTTTCTCTTTTTGCACCAATCGTTAACACAATTGCCATTATTTTATTTTCTCTGGCGGTAATATTATCACATCTGTCTGGTGAGTACAAGTTTGCAAATTTTATCCTGTGATGTGTAATACCTTATTTCAGTTTCTCTTGTTGACAATTTAAAGAACTCATGTTCTGTGACGTGAACTGAAAAATCATTTGCTTTCATTAAAGTAAACGAGCAACTGTATTCAGTTACCTTTTTCAATAATTTTCTTGCCAAAGTCATTAGACTTGACTAATTATGAAGTGATTTTTGTACAAATTGAACATCGGCAACAGAGAGCAAAGGTACAAAAACCTCCGGTTAAATTCAATTAGTTAAAATATTGCTTTATTGAATTCCCATTGCGTTGCATGATCCCTTTAATTGAAATAGTCATTTCTGCCAATAAAGTGACAGTTCGATGGTTTTTCTTTCATGACAGTGAGAGTAATCCCATTAGAGAAAGGCTTCGATCAATGGCAATGATCAGCTAAAGTGAAAAGTATTGATGGAATCCAAAAAAGATTTAAAACTTTCTTGCAAGTTGAGTCTATAATGAGAGAAGGAATTAAGCAAGAAAGTAGGTAGTTTTGCATGCATTTAAGTTGCGATTTACTGTCTGCTTAGCTGCAAAGTTATTTTGATTGAATGTATGTAATGAAATTACAAAACACGCCTGAGATGCTTCCGTAGTTTGTTATAGATTTGTTTAAAACGTACAAAATCCAGTGTCTACCTCTACGGTGACTACAAGGGACCAAAAATAAATCACCATCATTTCTTTGTGACCCAATTCAAGGACGAAGGACAGTTACTGCAAGGAAGGCAATGGTTTTCAATTGTACCTTTTCACATCTCGGTACTGGCACTGTTCTGTTTACAGATAAGAAGCTCTCCTGGGAAATTAAGCCCCAGGGAAGCTAAATGAGCCTTTTTCAGTTCAAAGCTGCCCAGATGACCACTATTGTGTTCGCAGTGTTCATTTGATTGACAAGTATTAGACAGGCTTGACAAGTGCCATTGACATGAATTTCCGTTGTTCAGTTTGCTTAGATTAATGAGGTAATAAAATGACAATCTACCTACAACCCACACGCAGACAAATTTTAACTATTATTTTTCTTACAAGAAATAAATACAAATGAAAGAATTTCACCCACTGCTGACTTTAAAGTTCAATTGGATACCCATTTTTGGCAGTTCCGTACAAACCTTGATGACACAATGAAACAGAGAAGAGTAATTCAATGGATGGTCTGGGTTGCAACAAATGTCCACGTTGAATCGCCGAGTTAGTCAAATATAAATGCATTTTCCAGCCACTGTCCAGTGAAAACTTTATTTCGCTACTTTTGCTGACCAGTTTGGCCAACAATCGGTATACTCTGAGCGAATCTTCATGATTTTGTCCATACAATAAGTTTTATTGAGACCTCCAGGAACTATGAATCTGCCACAAACAGAAAAAAACACGGATATTAACCTTTTAGAAAGAACTATTAACTTTTAACATGTTGGAGTGTGCAATGAACAGTAAATAGAGCCTTTCTCTTTTGTCTTGGATCGAATAGTATTGATTTCAATTCCGCTTTGTAAGTCTGGTATTGTCAGCAAAGAATCTACAAAACAAACACTCGCTACCATCACACAATTAAAGGATTAAGTTCAGTATTTCTTAACTGATAAGATCAGTCACACGGGTCCGGTTCAAATCTTAGGCTTTACTTTCTGTCATATTTTTTACTCTCAAATTACCAAAAAGCAGGGCAACGATTTTAGTATTGTGTTTCCCAAAACTCAACAATGTGCAGTTTCGGTTGCAATTAATCAGGGTCCCGAATAGATCTTTGTTGTGCTGAACCACTTTGCTCAGTTAATATTTACTTTCATTGGATCGGAATTCATTGTATGATGGCAGTATTTTACCACCCACATCATGGTATTAAGTTTATAGTGGTCATAGCTTAACGAGTACGTGCTACCCTAACGAAAATCTCATCCTGTACGGTTACTAATGATATCAGTACTCCCACGCATTGCCCAATTAAACAAAGTACTGCCTAAATACCGTCGCAAACAAACAATAGTTCTCAGCGTTCTGTCTGTTTGCTTCTGCATATCAAATTCAAATGATTTTAGCCTGCTGGGAACCAGAGCATGAGAAACAATGATAATTTCTCCAACTTCTTATTTAAATGAATTGACACCCACTATTATTTCTGCACATTCATTTCGCTCCCATAGTACAGAAAACGACCAGGTTAATGTAAATAGTAATTATAATAATGAGGAGACAGAATAATGTAAAATTGGCAATTATAACTTTCACATACCTTTGTTCCAT
This sequence comes from Haplosyllis leylae, assembly GCA_038406175.1. NCBI lineage: Eukaryota > Metazoa > Annelida > Polychaeta > Phyllodocida > Syllidae > Haplosyllis > Haplosyllis leylae. The sequence continues at coordinate 2,680 of JBCAUG010023999.1, forward strand.
CTTCAAACCTAAAGTGCCGTTTTGTTCTCTAAAATTTAAACTTTAAATTGACTCTTTTTTTGATAAATATTGTTCTGCAGCACAGTGATAGAATGTGATTTAAACATCACTCCTGCTACCTTCATTACACTTATTAGATTCCATTCCTCAAAAATTTTGCGGGACATCACTCCTTTTTGGTGGGACTATTTGTATCCCTGGGTTTAAAACCACGACGAATTTCTCAGGTTTCAATCGTTGTGTCACACCTATTGGACGCTTGGCAGCCATCCTAGCGGGCGATTCCTTTTCATACTTAGAAATATATTATTAAATTCTTTAGGTTTTTTCTGATGTAAAATTTTGACCAACTATAATACGTTGTTGAAGAAATCATTTTGAACCTTGAATTTATATGGTTTATTTATTTGTGAGATCCTCATTATTAGTGAGAGTTTTGGGTTATTTTGTACCCTGAAATTTAAGCATTTGTGAAGTATCTGTGGTGTCAAATTCTGAGGTCCAAAATATATTGACGTCACCTTCCCGTGGATTCCAAATACGAGGAATTCATTCAGTGTCCTGCTTTTAATTCATGATCAGTTTGCAAATTACAGAAGATCAAGCAATAATTTCCAAATGGAAAGAAAATGACTGCATGATGTTTAAGATCACAGGCTAGTTCCTTGGTAGGTGATGTCATGACGTCATTACATTGGCATAAGGAATGGGGAAGGTAATGTTTTTCACTTTGTTTGTCTGCCCACACCAGATGGGGTGGGGGATCCCAGTCCCATGTTCTTTCCCTGGTCTCTGGTCTCATGTCCTTTCTGTGGGTACCCCAGTCCCTAGTTCTTTCTCTGGTCTCTGGTCCCAGGTCCTTTTCCCGGGGTACCCCAGTCCTGGCCAGGGGGGTACCCCTGTCCCAGCCATCAGGTGTACCCCAGTCCCACACCCTATGACAAGGGTACCCCCACCCCCAGCCAGCACAAGACTGAGGTATTGCCCTCAGCTGGGACTGGGGAATCACCCCCCAAGACATAACAGTGGTGGGTGGTATGCCTCTTACATTCACACAGGAGGACTTTCTTGTTACCTGAAGTTTGACTTAACAACGTCAAATGGATAAATTAGCTGACTCTTAACGAGTAAGCAAATTAAAAAACAAAAAAAGGGCCTTTGGCCGAACAACTAAAAGACAGAGACATGACAATTATGGTACTCAAGAATGAAACGTACTAAAATAATTACAAGTCCCAGGTGATTGGTGACGATATTTGGGATAAAACACGCGAACATTTTACTATCAACATGCTGATTACGTGCACGCAATAGGCTCTTTTGTAAATGACCGCATATGATAAATAAAAAATAGTCACTCCCAATTAAGTACACATTACAGAGCTTTAGAGGACTGAAATGACCTGATAAAAGTAGATTATCTAATTTAGATTCTCCGTAAAAATGAACCTATTTCAAGGGTTGTGTCGGTGGTAGTCGAAAGAGAACGATGGTCATAAATTTTCATTTGTCATAAAAGGTAAAGAAAGTCGTTAAGTAATTTAGAAATGACATGCAGAATCATACGCCTATTTATGTCATTACACTAAATGACATTTTGCAGTGTAAATGTTCTGGAGAGGACTCATTAATCTCCCTCTTGATGCTTTGGTTCAACCGAGAAATCCGAAATGGAACTTGTGCTAAAAATAGACTTATTTGTCACTTTCAGTCTGCTTAGAACATAGCTTCCTGTCCTGCAAAAGATTACTTTCAACATATGTCGAGAGAATAAAGTGCCTAATCATGTCTTCATAATTTTGCCTTACCATTAATTGGGTAAAACAAATCAACAGCTATTTCACCCTGTATTTAAAATGTCGACCATACATTTTTGTCATTTTCCTACTAAATCTAAATGTAGAAATGACAGTCTTTTGTTTTGTGAATACACAAGGACAACTGATCCTGTTTTTGTTCAACATTACAAGGCACGTTAACAGAATCCTTTCCATGGTCTGTTTAGGTAGAATCTAGTTGTGCACGAATCTTAATTTTGCTGATACCAGCTTTGGTATTCTTGATGGAAAAACTTATTTGACATGATTTCAGTAAACTAAGTTCACCTTTTGAAGAAAAAAACTAATGCCAGTTTTTTTTGCGACAGCGTCTATTTAGAAGGTCGGGTATTTGTTTCAAGTAGATTTCGCTTTGTTGTATGTAATTTAAACCACTGGGTTGATAACGGTGTTTGTAATCTGGACAGGAGACCTCCTGTCACCGTGTGGCTTACTATCCTACTACCACATCCATGAATCAGTAATGAATCCGTCTACCATTCACTTTCCTGGACTATTTCATGTACCGGTAAATTCCATCAGAGTCTGTTACGTAATGAATGAACTGAACTTCTGTTTGAGTGGTAACTTTCTTCTTTTATTTGTACAAACCAATAATAATAGCATTTACAAATCAAGTTTCTCTTTGCTGCCCAAATACTGTAGACAGATAAGCCATATTTCTTAAGATTGGAAGGCAATTTTGTGTTCTTTAAAGGTCAAACGATTAACTGGTAATATAACTAATTTCGATTCTTTTTAGGAAAATGATTACTTTGAAACATAATGTTTTGTTTTTGTCTCTTCAAGTTTCAAAGTTTTAAAAATACTATTTAGTCTTACACCAACATTGACCAGTACTTGCGGTCTATCCTGAATTAAATGAAGTTGGATGAAAATGTGCAAACACAACAATGGGATAGGACGCAGCATTTTCGCTGGAAATTAGTCGGTTAATGACTTCAATAAAGCACCGTCTGACAATTAGATTAAAGGAAGATGAATACATGACCCTGAGATATACATTATCTAATCCCGTCTGTGTTTTCTACATGGCAATCACCATTAGTAATTTAGCTAAATTAGAAGAGGGTCTGCTTTGCCCAGTAGGGGCACGCAACGTGCGCATTTATCTTCGGGAAAAGATGTTTATATTTGGAAACTATTATTCATATTACAAAAGATCCTGGTGGTCCTCATGGAATTCTCTGATTCATTCCGAAGTGAAGGTGTAACAGTCACGATCTCTGAAAGATAAGTTTTCTGTTTCTTCACAACTTAACAGAAAATGTAATTTAAACTTTTACATTTCATCCATTGTTCTCTATGCTGAAGGCAAATGAAATGCCCTCGATACCAAATTCCTGCGTCTGGATATCAACAGACACATTTATTCTCCAAGAACATTCTTGCCTAGTGTTTAAACCTGATTCTGGTGAGCGTATTCTCTGAACTCAATGCAAAAGAAACGATTTCATATTGTTGTGTAATTATGAACATTGTCAGTGTAAGTGCAAAGTGATGTTTGTTTAAAATACAAAAAACAAAAACAGAAGAATGGAGAGCTACATTTTCACAGTCCTACACAACAATGCTATGCAATTGCACGCAATGTAAATTAAGCTAAGTGCTGCTTCAAGTAGCAATCTCCACAAAATCCTCATTTTCCTTCTATTCCACCACTTCAGAGAGCCACATCAAATCATTCCATTTCAATCTGATGGAATTGACAGCATTTATTCTAAAGCCTCAGGGCAGACAGTGAATTCTATGGAGTATTTTTGCAATTTTAAGCATTCCTTATCATATATTGTTGCGTAATCATGTTGATGGAAAATGTCTGTATCCAGCAATAACCCGATGGGTGACACACATGATTTATCAACAACAAATTTAAACGCACACTTTTTATCCAACAGGAGCTTTTGTATGACATTTAAATACACTAGAGAATTCATAGTAAAATGTGTTGTAATTTGGCAATTGGAAGATGCTTTGAATTTCAAATGAATGGATCAAAGCGCACGATGTTGATAACATTAAATCATCTTTCCTGTTTTCCTGTGTCCAAAATAAATTAATCCTCGTGTGCTTGATGTAACAAGTTAAAGCTAAGACCTTTAGCGGAGAGTAAAACGCATTTGTCAAATTGGATTTGGACCAAACAAAAATTGTAGCACAAATTTTTTATTCACCAGAGTTTTCAGTTCTTCAGACTAACGCAAGTCAATTACCACAGCGAGAATAGTAGAATAGATTGGCTTCGTAAATTGTATTTCACCGAAACTGATGGACCAGTTTATTATGCAGTAAACCATAAGTAACGGTCTTTGAGACATGCTCCATGGCTAACTTACTACTATCTATGGACCAAGAACACACCTTAACATTTGTAGTAGTTGAAGTCTACTGACAATACTATAATAAAAGGTTATTCCAGAATGACTGAACGTCCCTGTATCCTTGTAAAACAAAAGGAATGCCAAACCTCATAAAGTGTTGGTGAATATATCACAAATATAAATATGTTTCTACTCGATGTAGCCAGTCTGACCATTTCGTAATATTTTATGCTAAATTTGTAAAGAAAATGGTTTCCTGGGATCTTCAGAAGTGAATGTCAATAACCTCGCCCGGTGAAAAGACTAAAATAGTCTCAAGGATTCTTCAGTATTCATAAGGTGAAGTCTAGCCTAATATGGAGACACACCTGCGGTTTTCAATCAACAGTGTGACGTTTTCTTCATTACAAGTAATTCACCTTTCAATACCACCAGGAAGGTTTTAACCGAATTTATATCGGCTTTTATATCAGGTACAATTTTAGGTGATCGTTATCTGGTTGTAATATACTGTCCTTACTTGTATATTAAAAGTTTGGTTTCAATCAACTATATTATCCGATTCTTTTCGTTTCTGTCAGTTTCTATTTTCCTCCTAATAAAAAATAAAACCATTTACAGCCTTACAGAAAATGTGAACGCGGGACCAGAATTTCACTTTTTTGGGAACCTCCAGATGTACAGTTTGAGGCAACAGGGAGTTGTGCCATATCCTAGGTCTGATTTAATGGCTCTTCAAATGGTCCTTACGTTTTCCTCGAGAAGCCCAGGGACAAATGGAGTACGCACTCAGGTGTTCTGACGTGAAATGAAGCACTTCACTGTGACTCAATTGGATTCTCTGTGATACAGGTTGGAATCGTCACTTCGGGACACGTCACTTCATTGCTTTGGAATTTGTAAGGGATTTAGGCCTGATCAAGAAATTTAATACAGGAAAGAAACGTGCCAATCTGTAGTATGTCACGAACTTTGATGGACTATTGAAGGAAACTGTCAATGACAAAGTAATTTCTATTTTTATTCAACAGATTTCTTGGAGTCAGTCATTAAAACCAATTTCTATTTCGATAAAAGCGCGTTTCGTTCTTGATAACCAATAAAAAATTTACCTTCCATCTGATGTTTTAAAGTCGCCTTCTTCCTCTTCTATTCTTCATGTATCTAAAAGCGAAATAAATACGTTTAAATTACCCCGAATCATTTCAAAATGTCTAAATTGTACATAATTTTAATATTCAATATTGACATCCGTCAGTTTCAAAAGAGGGGCTTGGTGTCCAATCCTTTCTGGGGCAGTTTATTTACCGTCCAAGAAATTTAAAGCATCTATTAAGCTCACGATGGCTCAAAGTAGACACAAATTAATGACTCGCTTCCATACATTACACATGCATCAAATGAGAATTGATAAAGAAAGGATTTGTATGATTGATGACGGCTTTTTATTGCGGATATTTCCATAAACATGTATTAAGCTGTTGTAATAAGACAAGATAAATGATACGCGCTTGTGTCCCAAATCACCTCAAGAGTATAAGAGGAATAGTCAATGGGGACCCCCTTTTTGTAATGTTATTTCATCTGTGTATTTGTTCTTAAGGAGAAATGATGGATCAGGTGCAATGATTATGAGGCATACGATAGGCGATGTTAATTGTTTGAAAGAGAAACGCTTAAAATTGTCGTGTTCTAAATCAGTAAAGTGACATAATTGTTCAAAACTAAGTTAATGGACGCAATAGTATCTTGAATACGAGTCTTCCCATTTCGATCAGTAAATCCTTTTTTTATTCAACAATAGTAAATTGTATGTCATTAATTAACGGTGAAAACATTGCAATTCTTGCAATAGTATTACGTTCAATGAAAACCTCATCAGAATGAAAATTGATTGATCTAGTTCTGTATCATCATTATTATGACCTTAATTATATCATCTCTAATAAAAACGTTTCAATGATGGAACAACGGACATTGGTGAATCTTTTCTGACGCAAAGCTAATGAAAAATTTGTGAATGAATTGAAGACGTGGTAATACAAAATATAATTAACATTTTACACAGTCTTATTTGGTGTTTCATATGTGAAATCAAAACTATTATTAGACAATTATTACGGAAAAAGCTTCTTCATATCAGAGGTTCATCAGGAGTTGGCCTACACGTGTTAAAAGTGTAGGATGTTCCGAAACTGTGCGTCTGGTGGTAGATGTTCGTTTCACTTTGTTTTCTTAAGAGTTTAGAGAAATCCCAACACAATCAACCAGCAATACTGATATTTAGTGAAGTAGGTGCCCTCAATGGAGGTATTAAATAACCAATTTCTGGTCCTTTTTGAGACAATAAACCCATGGCACTTTGTAAAATGAGCTAAAGAAGATTTAATCTGCAACTGTGGGACATTTACACCCATTGCATAGGGATGTCTAACCAAACTTCTGTTTACCCATTCAAGAAAGCTTACCATAAACTATTCTTTTGTTATCTTCAATTTTGCTAGGAGTGCATCTTTATTAAAAGAGGAATTTACTTTCGTTCACATTAAATTTTGACCACAACCACTAAGGAAAAGCACTATCTCTGGAGTAAAATACCATGTAGAATGGCTTAATTAGCACTGTGTATTTTCATTCTCTTTGACCAACTGTGCAAACATTTGATCTAACCAATAAGAGAGAACTGGTTCTCATCGCTATCGTTTCCCTTTGCAAAGTATTCCTCAACGGAAATGTTGTGAAACTGTAAACTGCTGTTTTTCTGGAATGCCTTGAATTATGTGATGTAACTCTACCATGTTGTAATTATGCTAAAGCGTGTCAACAGCATGGCAGTTTGAGTACACAATAATAGACATGAAGGAAGCACTCTTGCATGCGGCTCATGTTTCTCTGTTTATCTACTTGTCTGGACTTCCTCAGTAGACCAGGATATGAATAATGGAGCCATCCTTTTGGTTACGAATTTCGGATCAGGATGATGGCTTCCTTTTGAAGGCAAAACGTTTGTGTAAAGTGTGTGGCGGATCCAGGTTGAAAAGCGGAAGCAGAATCAAAGAGACAAAAAGTTACGTTGCGTCATTGAACTTTCAGAAATCACTGGAGCTTAAAGTGGGCCCACTTATCATAAAAGTGCCAAGCGTATTGCGCAAATAACATAGACCTCTGAATCAATCACTAAGCTGACTAAGCGAGCCAGCAATAACTGAAAGTATGATTTTGAGATGATTCTGAAAGATAGATTACACATCTACGAAAAAAAAGGAAGTTCAAGCCCGAGTATTCCGCAGAAAGTTATTGATGTAATCAATTCATAAATGACAAAAACAAACAGTTGACAAAATATAATAAACAAAGCATTCTATGATCACTTTCTTTTCAGATTATAAAATGATACAAGTACTCTATGCCAGAGTATTGATTTAGATAAGTCTAAACTTTTGCATACCACTGCGAAAATGATTTTGATCATGTAATCCAAATATATGGAGTATTTTGTCATGTTCGATTTGTGGTGTGCACTTTCATGCCTTTTTGAAAAAAAAAACTATCAGGATGAAGATAGAAAAGGGACATCCCCTTCAAATCTCTCCACAATTTTATGAAAACATAGGCCTCAACTGAGAGTTGGTACCAAATTAACTCTTCAAAGAGTTCCCTTTGATTGATTACAAACTCTTATTAAAGATGTGATCATAAACATGCCTTGAGCCTGTGTGATGAGATTTTAT
>JBCAUG010024010.1:0-24834 GCA_038406175.1 Haplosyllis leylae
CAGACAGACAGGTGTAAAACTATTACCTTCCCTCCGTACTACGTACGCGGTCGGTAACTAGCTATGGGTAGATCTGAACACGCGTTCCCACACTGCCCGTTTCTATACGAGATACGCGTATCACCAGGGTAACAAGTGACGTCTTCTCGTTGCAGGAACTGTCACCGACGTCCGACACGAATCTAGTGCGTGCGCTGATGAACCTGATCGACTGTCTGACGGACGAGTTCCACGAGGAGGCGAGGATCTCCAGCATGGAGGACAGAGAGGTGGTCTCCTGGCTAGAGGTACACACTCATATACATACACAGTGTAAGCTTAGATCTCCAGCTTGGAGGATAGAGAGGTGGTCTCCTGGCTAGAGGTACACACTCATATACATACACAGTGTAAGCTTAGATCTCCAGCATGGAGGACAGGGAGGTAGCCTCCTGCCTGGAGGTACACACTCATATAGTGTAAGCTTTGCCCAGGGGACAGAGAGGTGGTGTTCTGGCTAGAGATTAAATTGTTTGTAAGAACGGAAAAGAACCAAACTGAAAGCGGAAAATCCAACAGAGACGATAAATTGTAAAACTCTACGTTTTAATTGCTCACACTGTTTCATAATTTATTATAATTTTTTAGGAAACCATATACTTTTTCATCTTTTAATTGTAACCTGATAATTAATTTAAAGGCGAAAGTTAAAATGTTGGACGATATAGAGATAATATCGTGGATTCAGGTACAATTGACTCGAGGCACCAAATGTCACAGTTTATTTAAACGTTTTTAATGTCATACGTAGCGGTGTCAATATTTTGACAATATTTTCTAGACATGAAACAATGTTGCATCTTAAAATACTGAAATTGTGTGACACATTATGCATGAACATTTAAAGCAATGAGGGGAATTTTTTCAAAGTCATTATTCTTGAAAAAGACAAAACAATTAGTCTTAGGGTGTGTTTACACGTAGCGTTTTTCAGACCGTTTTTGTCAGCACCATAGGAATGCATTGAACCCATTTTGAAACAGTCCGAATACAGGCTAAAAACGCTACGTGTAAACATAGCTTTATTTTGATGGAAGTTTTTTCTTGTTTGGCTCTCACTCACGTTACTGTTAACGTTCGTGGGTGTAGGGTCGACAGGGTAACAATTTGTACAAATGCACTTGTGGAAAAAAGATGTCATTTATTGCGTGTACGCACCCACAAACCTCAAAACTTGAGCACACCATTATGTCACAATTTCAACTTTGTATCTCCTAACCACTTTTCTTCATGCACGTAAAACCAGTAAAAATGCGCTAGAATCACCCTGTGGATAATCTGTACATACATGTCAATACTTAACCTAAACTCTTAATCTTGTGTTATGCTCCTCCGCTTTGTTCCCAATTACTGTTCTCCATCAGTTCCCCTGCTGCAAGACAATGTTTGTTTATTAGTGTGTAAGTTTTTAGGGTTAGGTCACAGCGAACCAGAGGTATCGCTAGCAAATGCGCCGTGTTACTTTCAGTGCTACTTATTGCCTTTGTGGGGGTTAAATATTCAGGAAAATGTTCTCTTTTCGTTTCCATCAGTGCGAATAACTCGTCAAGGCTTATTTACATTGAACAACTGCGAAGGAAAAGCGATTTGTTCCTGAAATGTTTAGTGTCACACGATATGAATTGTTGAGGACAAATTTGCTGGTGATATTGCTCTCACGTTCGCTATTGATAAGTGTGAATAAACTCTAAGATGATTTTGCTGTATTTTACAGTGTATCTTCATGTTCTCGATCACGTGGTCGATCGGAGCCAGTTGTAACGCAGAGGGACGACTCCAATTCGACAAACTCATCCGGGAACTCATGGAGGTACGTTAAACCTAGTGTATAAACTAGTTAAACCTGGTACAAAGTGGTTGAAATTCAGTGTGAAATGGTCAAAACCTAATACAAAACAGTCGAACTTCACTGTGAAAGGCCACCATCCGTTTTGACGTGCATCTTGCGAATTTTGAACCGTAATTTTAAGCTTCTTAAAATATTGAAACGTTACAATTAGAAGTGACAGACGTATCTTCTTGCTCAATCAAAAAATCGTTTCCTTGAAAGGGCTTTTTCACAGTGAGCAAATGCGAATAAGATGTTTGTAACTTACAGCCTAAATTCTATATTCGCTTTTGCTCTGTGTAAATAATTGACCGAATTGAATCGGGCTTATTGCCGGAAGTTATCTGACGTCATCAACGTGTAGCGTTAGTGACTGTTGAATTGTTGTTACTGATGATGTGTGTGCACACAGGCGTACAGTGGAGGACCCACTAGGGTAGAGATAGTGTATGAGGAAAACATAGTGCGTATCCCGCTGAACACAGCCACGTGACGTGTCTGTCTCTAAAATAAGGCAAACCCTCCTCAAAACTTTTAAAATCTGCAGTGACGAGTAGTGAACCCAAACATTTGAGAAATATTTCAACTTTGGCACTGATGTCCGTTGTTGCATCGAAAGTTTTTCGGCAAATGTTCATTTTTCAAGCAATTAAAAACCACACAAAAACTACATCATCTGACCTCGACTGTTTGGTTCACCGTCATCCCCAATTTTAAATAATTTTACATTCAATGAAGTCATTAGAGTAAGGTCTCAAGTTGTCAAGTTTCACTTTACTTTATAATTTTCATGATTGAGACCAAAATTATTGTCCTCTAATTAAATATGAGATAAATGAACTTAAAATTGATTGACTAACCTTACTAATCTGTCTTGTCTGTTAATCCTTGTAATGTTAAGGAATTCCATAAGACTTTATTTGTAAGTTGTGCACGATGGTAGATACATGTTGTCATCGTCTACGCATGCGCTGCGCATGACACATGCTACAAGTAGTAGAAACTGAAGTAAATCGCCAAATTGCATGAACATCATCATCAGCATCATCGTCATCATCTTTCCCTAAGAAGTGTCCACTATCCCGAACTTGAGTAAGAAGTACACAGAGTTAAACCTCAGGATATTAGAACACCTCTTCTTACTCAGTTACAGTAGGAAACAGTGGATGGTTGTTATGTTCAATAACCATAGATGCATTCTGAACAACCCTAAAATTTCCACGATGTGGAGGAGCTGTTCCACTTGCTTATTTTCATGGTTTAGAACAGCCCACCATCCCTTGTAGCTCACACGATCCCCTTACTGTACATGTATGTGTAATAGAGCATGATACCATCGTTGTCGTAAACGTCTAGCGATTCTTGTCGATTCCCAGAGACATCCATTATAATTGTTTCTACATTGTTGTTTTAAACAGAAAGACAATGTGAGGACGACTTGATTTTATTGCATTGAGTTTTCAATAGATCTGAATTTTATCTAGACGAGTTTCTCTTCCATAATTTGTATGTTGCATTGATGTCACTGGAGAAGGTTTTTACATATACAATGTAACAGAGGCTGTTTGATACAACGATGTATTTTTCATCAGGACGATCACATTTTCTGAAATACATCGTTTTACGCCGAGTCGTTGTATCAAATTTGGCTACTTGCCGATACAGTCTGCATCCAGACTATGCACCCAGCACTGCTATTCCAGTCTGCACCCTAGGCATTTTCACAGGATGGCTTCATGACGTCTTACTTCCCAGCGCTCTGTTCCCATGCGATATTGATGTTCGTTTTATGGTCAGTAAGACATCACGAATCCATCATGTGTAACATTTTTACTCTAATCATCCGCATTGCATTTAAATGTCCAGTTTACACACCGCACCACAGGTACAGTTAGGGGTTGTTCACACGCAGCGACAGATTCAACGACGTTATAAATTTGCCGTCAAGATGCGTCACTAATGAGAACGACGTCACTTAAAACAATATTCAGGTGATGACGTAATTTCCGCTGTGGTAGGAATGTTTCCAAAGCCCAACGACGCCGTTGTCGCCACGCCCCTCCGTGTGAACGCCCCTTCAGACTTTCTGCACCTTGGTTTACAGATAATCAAACAATACATCAAGATAACAAAGTAACTTTATATTTTTAAATCACAATACACAGAACCACATCAAAGATTACATCGCCAGTAGGAGAAATTTTCGAATTACTGTAAGATGTAACGATACATAGTGAGAAGTAACAGTAATAGGACCCCCAGTATCCGATGATATGTGCGCATACTGGTTCCCCAGTTTCCGATAGACAGAATGATACCCCTTCCAGTTTAGAGTCCCAAGAACCAAGACTCAGAACACTCAAGTCTACAAACAGCAAACAATGCAATAGATTTTAGTAGTGTTGATAGTTCCATGAGCAAGTGGCCAAAATATCTTTTTGAGAATGTACCTGAGAATATGTAGCGTTGGGACTGTCTCAGACTAATTTATTATTCAAATAAATGTTTTGTGGTCTTGAGATGGGAGTTTGAGCTCTGGTTAATATAGCACAAGTTTTGACTAAGATTTGAACATTTTTACACACATTTTTACATGTTTTACATTTTACATGCATCTTTGTCTCGTTCCTATTTATACTAACTTAAATCACGTGTGTGCGCGTGCACATTAAACAGTCTGTCGTTAAGACGTGGGTGAACAGGGGCTGGAAGAAAAAAATAGACAAAGCTCTAGCAAGTACTTCTTACGATAATAATCAGTAGATTTAAGCAATGGGTAGAGTCTTTGGAATTATGTTTATTTTTGGCATGTCACTTTTACTGCAATAATTGCATGAAGCAAAACCGCACGTAGTAACTGAAAGGAACGTTACAAACTAACGTATTGCACTTTGTAATGAGTCGAGAATTAAGCATGCGTATAACAATTCCTCATTTAGTTTTTCCACTTGCACAGCCTATGCATGTTTTTAAGACTTCTTATTTATAAATTCCCTGCACAATTTCCCCGATACAGCCTATTTGCAAGAATTTCCGGTCTTATCCAACCTAATTTATTCTCAATAATATGTAATAGTTTACCATACTCAGCTGTTTTAATTCATCAGTAGGTAATAGCTTCCTGTTTAAGTTCAAAACTATTCTTTAGCATAAGGTTTCACTTACATTTTTATAGCTTAAAATTCAATACATCGTATGCGTAGTTTAAAATGAGGTTATGCATGAAGGTTAAAGATAATTGTACAAAGCTGACAACAAATGTAATAAAGATAAACAGAAGGAATTACTACTAACTACTACCACTAACTAAACGTTAACATCAAGTTGCATGTATCAACTGCGGCCAGCAGTACTGTTTTGGAAGAACAATCTAAGCACTGCTGTACCCAAAAATATCAAATTTCTTTCGAATTAGCTCAACTCTTAGTGGCGCCATCTTGTGATCAGATTTGTTTGTTTGGACTCACGGCTTTGTCCTGAAGAATCACGGATTACGAATGACATTCCTGAAAAGCAGTTGTCTTCCAAAACAGGTGTTGCTCTATTGAACAAAGCACGTTTCATAATGGTTCCGTTATGAGCGTGCATCGCTAAAATGGGTATTACCTGATGATGTACCTACCGCTCATTGTGAATGAACCTTAATACGTTGTTGTGTGTTATTTCCGCAGGGAGGACTGAGCGAGGACACCCGCTCTAAGCTCGCGCTGCTCAGCCTCACTGAGCCGCCCAAGAAACCCTACATTACCCCGATGCCTAAGGACGGGACCATCTACGACTACAAGTTCGTCAAGGAGGTAAGAATCACGGATTATTATTGTACACGGTGGGACCATTGTGACCAGACTCATGGATCATTCACACTGATCTGCGACAACACCGAGAACTATGCCAGAGTGGTTACATTTGATGTTAATCAGGATACTGGTTTCCAAATCATGCTCCAGTATTTTTAACCCAGTCCGTGACGGTTCAGCTCATTGTGAATGACCTCTTATTCTGGCCTAAATTGTATACTTCGCGTCACCACGACGTGACGCATGATGCGTTATCACGTGATTTCATTAGATGCAGCGTCGGCAGCAGGAATGACGTCACCCCGTGAGGTCGGCCTGTATTCCTTATCGTAATAAAGTAACAATAATGATGTAATATGAGCAGAAATATTCGCATTTTCTAAACTAGTGACCATCACCAATTAATGCAGTCTATGTTCTTTCTATCAAAATAACAGTCTCGGATATAATACTCAACATATTGATCTATTGCAATATATGAAATGAAATCAGTCTTCAGAACCTGTGACTGCTACTAATGTCTCCTTTGATTCGCTCACATCATCTATTAAAGGCGAAGGCGAAAATAAAGCGAATATCCAATAGATATCTCGTATCGCTTTCGTCGAGTGAAATATATATGTGCGGTGTAATTTTGAAGACCCTGCATGACCTATGTCTGTATTCGCATGTTGTGCCTTCTGTGTTTTTGATGTTTTTAAAGGAATGCGAAAATTTATCTGTCTTGACTTTTTGGCAGTTCTCAGCCAAAGAGGTTTGAACTTTTATACTGATTATTTTCGAACATTTTGCTTCAATTTTGCATTTTTCAAAAACAAACAAATTGCCACGAGCACGATTTTCTGGCCTTCTCATTGAATGAACAATATATTGTAATCACGCGTTGTGGAACTAGAACTTGAAATTTCTTTTCAATCAAATTTGTTGAAATTTTTACAACTGCACGTCATGGGTTTTTGAATATCTGACGAAAGTCGTCAAGCAGACGCATTTCCGTTCCAGTCTGAGAATAAGAAAAATGGAAAGATCAAGAAACCCCAAAAAAAGTTTGGATACAAATGGTACAGAATCATCCTTTACATACTACTTTAGTGCCCTTTAGATCCCGTTTTCACCAAGCGTCAGCATCAATGCAGAGTCAACACTGACATGACACCATATTGAATACAATGGAAACAAATAGAGTTGCTCTAGAATGGGGTTACAACCAATTCTTGAGTGATTTCATTGATTTCCATGAGAGGTGTATCCCAGCGTCATCGCAGCATTGACTCTGCGTTGACGCTGGCGCATGGTGTAGATGGGCCCTTAGAAATTGGCAAACTGTCACCTCACCTGAAATCCAAGGAAATACCGGCTCTCCACAGCCAGAAAGTACGAACGTTTGTGTAGAGACGTTGATGACTAAACGTAGCGTGTTTCCATCGACCAGCACACCATGACGCAACACGGTGGGCCCATGTACAAGGTGAACCCCTCTTTATAGTCTACCTCTTCAATAAAGGCCACCCTGAATGTGGGTCACTCTTGGAGAACTCCATATTTGTATCTAAGAGTTTTGACTTCTTGATACATACATAAGTAATGTTGGCCTTTATGGGGAGAGCGGACTGTATCTTATCCATGCAGCATTGTTGTTATGGTAACAACGTATTTGTACGCTGACAACGTAACGCTTATTGTGACGTAGAGTTCTCATTTTACGTCGTCTTTATGACGTGATGTGGCAAGTCAGTAGCGGATCCAGTGATAGCCATACCCCCTGCCCCTGTAAAAAAATAAACAGGTCAGGAAAAGAATGGCGATTTCATGTTTCTTTGCACCCCCACCGGACATCTGGATTCGCTACAGCTGCACTTAAGTACTGTACATACTACCAAACGTTCACTCTTTTAAGAAGCACGCGTGTGTTTAAGTCCAGCACTCCTTGTATTAGTACTGTGTTTTATATACTTGAACTTTTTTGACGGTCTGGTTGAACAGTCTCTAGTCACGTTGAATTTTGTTGAAGGATCTCACAAATAAAAGTTCTGTGAATTCATCACCAGAACAACCCCCATACACACGATTTTATTGTATCTTTTAATAATTATTTCCCAATTTATTAATATTTAAAATATTTAGTTGTTCTTTTTTGCAATATTTAAAATCTCCTGTAGGTCAGTGTTATTTTTCAAAATTTCATGCCGTATTAATTGTAAGTAAAACCTAAGGTATTGGTTGTGATGATAGAAGAACCTTGTTTTTGACCGGTTACCTGATGATACAACCATTTTAACACAAGTACTAAGTGTCGCAATGGGCGAGTAATATGGGTGGTTGCTCATAGCAGGTTCTCTTGTCATTACACGCATATTAGTTATGCCCCTGATTCTCCATCTTCTACTTTGTATAGTTCCCTCTAAAATTGAGTATATCTTGCATGTTGCCCTTGGAAACTGCCAAGTTACTACTAACACTGCTGTAAATCCCTCTCAAAGCCTCAACGTACTTTCAGTATTGTACATTCAGAGCCTCTGCAACTCAGTAAATCGGTATTCTGGGAATTAGTATGATTGACTGTATGTTCTACCCTGCAGGGCCTCGGACGGTGGGAGAAGTGGGCGGATGAGTTGAAGGACGCGCCGCCCATCCCTAAGGATGCTATGTTTAATGAGATCATCGTGCCCACGGTGGACACGGTGCGGTACACGCGCCTCATGGAGCTGCTCGTCACCCACCAGAAGGCATGTCTCTTTGTCGGACCCACCGGTACCGGCAAGAGCGTCTACATCATCGTGAGTCACTCTTTATGTTTGTTTTAAGATTATTTTAAAACACAACTTTTTGAAGAAATATGTTCAAGAAACGACAAAGAAGAAAATACAGGAATCAAGAACTGTTGCCGGAACACCTTCGAATCCTTCACGTTTCCCAAGTACCTGTTACTGTACAGAGCGTTTGTGAGCCTGTTCTTGAAGAGTACTCTGTGTTTGTTGCAGGACTTCCTGTTGAACAAGCTGGACAAGGAGGTGTACAAGCCGAACATCCTCAACTTCTCGGCGCAGACGAGCGCCAACCAAACACAGAACATCATCATGTCCAAACTCGACAAGCGCCGCAAGGGCGTCTTCGGACCGCCGCTCGGCAAGAAAGCGGTAAGTGTCGTACTAGTAACCCTGTGATATTAACCAGTGTAACAATTCCAGAAACTCTCACCGGTTCGAACACATAATAATGTGCAAGGCAGCCAACCAAGGCAAAGGACCTCTCTATTTCTCTGCTTGAGTGAGCATAGCATCAGTACGCATCGCTTTGGACTTCGATACATTGGGTCCAACAAAGAAGAGTACCCAGTTACAATCAAGAAATTTCTTTACACACATCCCTCACAGTAGTTTCAAAGAAGTTCAATCACAATGACCACCCTTTCACAATAAGAAATTTACTTTTCGTCGTGTTACTTCTGCAAGTGGGATACAGTGTATCTGCGAGTAATTTTATCCTTCACAAAATTGCCGTAATTTATACTCTTTTTCACGCCAACAAATTGGTTTCGAAACTATTTGGTGTGAGCACACCTTTAGAATGTACAGTGTCTGTTGTAGATCGTATTCGTAGACGACCTTAACATGCCGATCCGTGAAACGTACGGAGCCCAGCCGCCGATAGAACTACTCCGACAATGGCTCGATCACTGGAACTGGTACGACCTCAAAGACGTCACGCCCATCAAACTCATCGACATACAACTCATAGCTGCCATGGGACCTCCAGGTAAACACAAACTTGGACATTGACATACGGTTTATAGGAGCCATGGGACCTCCAGGTACTTTAGGTAAAATATGTGATAGACGCACAGTTCATAGGAGCCATGGGACCTTCAGGTAAACCCAAACTTACATCATAACCATGGGAACTCCAGGTAAACCCTACCATAGCTATACAACTTCTGGCAGTCATGGGACCACCAAGGAAACCCTTCCATAGCTATACAACTCATAGCAGCCATGGGACTTCCAGGTAAACCCTTCCGTGGAAATACAGCTCATAGCTGACCTAGTCTACGAGGGATAGCTTAGAGAAACATTGTAGCCCGCTTGGGATTCAGTTGAGGAACTGTTCTCGTGCGTGGTTCCGAGGTCTGAAGTCACAACAGTAAGTGATGAACAACCAAACAATTTTCCATTGCAACAAGGTCCATAGTAACATGTTCTAGTAGTTTCAAAGTTCTGCTGTTTTCGTGCAATTTCTTGTAAATATTTAACAAATTAAAATAGGATAGAAATTTACATTTTATTGGAAAAAATATGTAATTATGAATTTCAGCTTATTCTTATCTGCTTGATTCCTTTGATACATTTACTATTGTCTGACCAGGGGACGGTAAGATCGTATCCTTACTCTCAACCCACTCCACTCTTCTCCTCTTCTCTACATTTGTCTCATTACAGTATAATTTTACTCGTGCAATTATTATGGATATGTTAATAAGGAAGACTTGTCTCTTGATGTTGGCCCTCCGTCCAAGGCATGGCATGATGCGGTTCTGTATTGTACTACCACCCGCTCGATCCAAAATACATCCGATCCTTTTGTTAACCATTTTATTACGAACATTTCAGACGGAGGAATGTCGTCGCACAGTTATTGTTTATTTTCATGATTAGTTTCAACGCATCTCGCACAGAATTGTAGCCTAGATTATCAAATGTAATATCCACGGACCATTTCTGTTACTGATTTCAAGAAACATAATCTAGTCGTAAAATTTGATGGATGATCTGTTAACACGTTTGTATCAAAGATTTTATCACCCAATCGAAGCGCGGGTTTTTTAACACCTTAGGCCTGAACTTTTTTCAAGTACACCGTTGTTTCAGGAAGGTGAGAAGGTGCTTGGCATGTTTTCAAATAATCAGGTTTAAAAACTATTAATTAAAAAAATTCTTGGTTCAAAGTTGATTGGTGTGTCTGTACAAACAGACACCTAAGGTGGCACTTAGCTGGGAATGGTCGGTACAGATTTTCTATAACTGTGAACAGACCAGAAACAAGAACATCTCGGGTGTCTTTGCGGGATATAACGTATATTGAACGGTTGTTTTCAGGTGGTGGGCGAAACCCGATCACGCCTCGATTCCTGAGACACTTCAACACGATCACGATCAACGAGTTCGACGAGGAGACCATGACGTCCATCTTCAAAAACATCATGGAGTGGCACGTCAGCGCCAGGTGTGTGGGCTGCATGGGTGAACGGGTCTGGTGATGTGGGCCAGTCGGAGGGTGGAGAAGTGTAGATGTGACTGCACTGTAGGCCACGCATGACTGTGCACTGTTTTTCGTCTAATTAGGCGTTTTTGTTTGTCTTGTAGTGACGTGTTTCCGCTTCCGCTGTATTAGATGCGCATGTGTTCGTGTTCCCTTGTAGATACTTGTTGTTTTAATCATTCTCTTCTCACCGAATGTACAATAACAGTGTGAATTCCTTTTTATCTATCTTTCTATATGTTTTACCATTTTTATCACGATGCCCTTGTCGTGTGTTTGATGTTTCTTTTTTATTTCCCTATGTGTACTTCACTCTGTAGTTAGCTTATCTCTCTGATCAACGCCTGTGTATGTGCGATAGTGTTTCTGACAGTTCCCTGTACACTATGTGTTTAGGTGGAGGGCGAAACCCCATCAGCCCGCGCTTCCTCGGTCACTGCGGAACCATCACCATCAACACCTTCCCGGAGGAAACCATGACCAGTATCTTCAACGGAATCGTGCTGTGGCACGTCTCAGCCAGGTACCCAGGGAGGGAACCCAGGGTCTGTGGCGAGGTACTAGGGGCTTGTCAGGGAGGGTACCAGGGTCTGTGAGGGAGATGCCGGGGTCTGTCAGGGAGGGAACCAGAGTGGCGAGTGAGATTCCTGGAATTTGTCACATCCAGTTAACTATATTCCATGTTGGAATGGTAACTAAATCTGGGTACCCACTTTTAAGGAAGGTAGGTGTGTCACATCCAGGTATTTAAACCCCAGGAGGGTAAGGATAGCCACATCAATGTACCTACATTCCAGGAGGGTAGTAATATCTGGGTAACTATACTCCTGTAGGATAGGGTAGCTACACCCAGGTACCAACATTCAAGGAGGGTAGGGGTGTCACATCCAGGTATATAAACTCCAGGAGGGTAAGGGAGTCACATCCAGATAACGATACTTCTGGAGAATAGAATAGTTGTATCAGCATGTTTTTGCGGATGGGACCGCAAATAGTGTCACCTCGGTGTTTGTTGATAGTTGTGTTTGATTGCAATAACTTTCGCTGTCTGTGTTAATAATTAGTTAATTATTGGTACATAGGATTTTTCTGTGGTTGTATAATTGATTCACTGCATGGAATTGAAAATTTATTACTGACCTAACACTGAAGTGGCCGTCCAATGGGGTGACTGTTAAACATAAATTCTTCTGTATTTGAAATAAACGATAAGCTATCGGCATGCTTGCATTCAGTTGATGTTAGAAATTTATTTACGCATGCAACGAATAGAAAAACGTAAGAACCCTCGTATAACTATGTTGTGATAATGTGTTTGCTCGTGGTTTACAGAGGGTTCTCGAGTGAGTTCCGCCCGGTGGTGGAGATGCTTGTCCGAGGAACGATGGACGTCTACAAGGCGGCCATGGAGAACCTGCTGCCTACCCCGGCCAAGTCGCATTACCTCTTCAACCTGCGTGATTTCTCTCGTGTCATCCAGGGCGTGCTGCTCTCCGTCCCAGAGACCATGTACGAGACTCTTGCGCTCAAACGACTGTGGCTGCACGAGGTTAGTGCCATACCTGCTACACCTCATTCATGGTTAAACAGGGTAGTGCGAAGTCTCCACAGACTCAATACGTTGTGAATTGACGAATTTAATAAAAAGAACCGAGTTTAGTAACAAATAACGACATCAAAACAATCAAATGGAAGCAGTGCTCTTTTTCTGATAACATTGGAGAACATTGATTTTTGTGAGTGAAGCCTTATTTACACGTTTTGCTACTGAAATTCGGCTTGTTAAAGTTTTAACATTGTGCTAATGGTGTGGAACCCATTCTGCCCATCAAAATAGCCGTCACCATTGAGACAGTGTTAAAACTTTAACGGACCAAATGTCGGTGTCAGTGTTTGTGAGCAAGGCTTGATTGGAAGCACTGCGTTTACACGCTCATGTGAGCACCGCCAGTGTAAACGTCGCCTTTAATGTGTTGTAGGTGTTCCGCGTGTATTACGACCGTCTCACCGACGATAACGACCGCAACTGGTTGTACAACTACACGCGCGAGGTGACGCAGAAATCTCTGAAGGAGGACTTCGACCAGATGCTTATCCACCTCGACTCGGATGGAGATGGAAAGGTACGCCACGTGGGTCTGACAGGGTCGTGTGGTTCATGTGGGCATAAGTGGAGGGTTGAAGCTTTTAACGTAAAATTCGTAGTATGGTGAACTGCGTTAAAGTCAAGTAGCGGAGGAGTTTCACTTGGTGACTGGTGCGCCAGCCACAATCATAAGAAGTTGTGGAGCGTAGCAAAAAGACCTGACAAAATGTGGCTGAACATTCCAGACATTCCACATGGATTCAATCGATACGTTCTGCCGGAAAATGCAATTTGCACGGATTGGTATTGGGAAGTAAAGCGTAAACTGTAAGGGTTCGGCAGTGTGCAACTTTTGAACCTTATTGCCCTGAAAGCAGTATTATGACTGCGAGGTTATGATTTGGTTCCAATTTTGCATCTATAATCCTCAGGTGACGGAAGACGACCTGCGCAGCTTAATGTACTGTGATTTCTCGGATCCGAAATCCGACAGCGCCAACTACATCGAGGTGCGAGACGTCGAGCAGCTGCGCTTGGTGGTGGAAGGCTATCTGGAGGAGTACAACAATCTGTCCAAAAAACCCATGAACCTGGTCATGTTCAGGTACAGTCCGAGGCACACACATTTGAAGCCTGAAATATTTCAGTCTTTGATGATACTGATTGACGGGGAATCCGAAGAAGTCAGTACCATCGCAATGCAATGTGTGGAGACAAATTCTTGCGCTTCTCCGTCAACAAGTACAATCATATTTGGTAAATTAGTACTTGAGAATTTTAAAGGGGATGATCACCCGGAAATGGCAAATCCAACAGCTATTAATATTATACAATTGAAGTTATGAAAGGTAGGCGATCACTCATTGCCGAGTTACCCCGGAGAATTTCCGTAGAATGGTTATAATTTGCAAAAGTGAAATGATGCTTGATGTTGTGGTTCGTTCAGTAACAGATTGATACGACAGGCAGCTGCGAAGGTGACGTAGCTTATTTACCGCCTGACGTCTAGTTGTTTGGGTATTGTCCACATCGTGTACGTTGTATTGTAGGTTCGCCATCGAGCACGTGTGTCGTATCTCCCGGGTGATCAAGCAGCCTCGTAGCCACGCACTGCTCGTGGGAGTCGGGGGCTCCGGTCGTCAGTCCCTCACACGACTCGCTGCACACATGGCCGACTACGAACTCTTCCAGGTAAAAACATCACAATCTCCACCATGTGTAAATATAAGGCTCATCTCTGGTAGCCTATCGCAACGTTGAGTGTGCATAAATCACATGTGTTTATCATCTTTCTATGAAAGTGACATTGAAATTACCAAAAAACTCAAGGTCAGTTATGTCACGTACAAACTGGCTCGGGTATTTCTCTAACGCTACTCGTGTTTTTGAGCTTTGAAGTATCGTCGACATTATCGTCACCACCATAATTTTTGACTATTACTTAACACGCAATCGCAGTCATGGCTGGAGCTGCTTCGCATCCATAATGTTGATTCAGTAAGAGCTACAAGAGTTTATCACTGGTACTCCGTCCGCTTAACACCTGTGTTCTTGTTTCAGTAAGAGCTACACAAGGCTTAGTGTTACACCCACTCAACAAGTGTGTTGTTATTTTAGGTTGAGATCAGTAAGAGTTACACGAGCAATGAGTGGCACGAGGACCTGAAGACGATCCTGCGTAAAGCGACGGAGACGGACCAGCACGGAGTGTTTCTTTTCTCCGACACTCAGATCAAACAGGTACGGTTCAACGCCACACAGTCATCCGCACACGTAATCGCAAGTGTGAACGCACCAGGGCTGGGAGCGTTAAATTCCAACACATGGAACATTTATCAACGTACCAGCGTTATTGCAATGCCTTGGGTAATTATAAGGGTTCTATCACCCTGAATAACACCCTCAGTACTGACATCGACATCTCCGACGCCCGATTCCGAACTGCTTAAATGGAGTTGTTGACCCTGACCAAGCCAGACGGCTAAGTGCTTGGTCAGGGTCAAAGAGCCCTTCGTCTGAGATAACTAATGGGAAAACGGGTGGGATCTTTAATTCACACCTAGGGCTACCGGATGTAGTTGCAACAAGTTTCAGTTCAGGTGTTAAAATGTGAATGCTTTTGCTGTTTTGTAGGAATCATTCTTAGAAGACATAAATAACCTACTGAACGCTGGTGAAGTGCCAAATCTATTTCCACTTGACGAGAAGCAGGAGATCTGCGAGAAAATGCGAGTTTTGGACAGGTAGGGCGAATAACCTTAACATTGAACCCAAAAAGTCATAACAGAGAGAAAAGACTTTGAATTGCATGGTAGTAAAAGAATGGTATCTACCATATAAATGCAAGCGAAGAATTCAAAAATGAAACAGCCAACGTCTTGGCGACGTGTTTCTCAAATTAAATGACATCCTGATGTCATACTACGACGTGAAATTATGACGATGTAATTTGTATACATAAACGGCCACTATTTCATCTAGAGGATCACCTTATCTCTCGATTAGAGAGGCAAAAAGATAGTTGTAAAATATGCCTACAAGAGACAAGTGGCCTTTCAATACGGTGATTCGGTAAGATAGGTTCGACTGTACTTACTTGTAATGAACATTGTATCAATATTAACGACTATTGCGCTATTCTACCTCAACATGAAGATTGGCAGCGTAAGAGTTTTTGTAGAAGAGGGTGTTTTTTATCGATAACTTTCACAAGAAATGGTTTTTAATTGATTAATATCACTCAAACCTTGACATAAATACACAACCACAAATGGGTGATTGGATAAAGTAGACTGTAGTTCATATGCAAATTTTTAAAATTCAGTAGAGATGCTTTATTACGTACGTATGTTGTCAAATGTGGAAGTGCAACAATATTGTAGATTCAGTATTGTGTTTCAATGTCGTCGTTTTCATGCCTGCATTTCCAGCTTTTCATATCGGCCTTTTTTCTTGACACATATCACTGTGAAACATTTTAACTCTTGCACCCAGTTTTCGTCGTGTGAACTATTTTATCCTTTGAACTATTTTGACGAGTTTAGATCTCCCTGAAAAATCACAGATAATTACAGAAAGAGGAGCATGTGGCTCCATCTATGTGAAAACTACGCCTTCATGACTTCGTTTTCATATGCGTGTTCCCAAAACGGGCCCTGTACCCATTTTAGTCAAAAAGCCTAAAATTTCATCTTGGTGTGAAAACTCCCATAATGCATGTAGCTCCCTCTCTCTTCCCCCTCGGTTCTGCATTACTGTATATTACTGACCCTGATCTACAGTTCGTTTACGTGCATGTAACCCATCCATCTATTATCACGTAAGATTGATTATCCGTCTCTGGATGATACTTTTTACCTGTGTAAAAACTCCCCAGTTCGACATCCATTAGTGTCTCTACTAACATGAGCTTTTAGATTATCCAGGTGAATTCAGGATTGCTCAAGGAGCCCTCAGTTATCCACCACTCCCTCCTCTGCGCCCTGGATCCACGAAGACGCAAGTTTTCCCGTGAAGTTACTAACGGCGCTCTTTGTTGTTATTACAGACAGCGTGACAAGTCGAAGCAGACGGACGGCTCTCCGGTCGCGCTCTTCAACATGTTCATCCAGCGCTGCCGGGACCAGCTGCACATCGTGCTCGCCATGAGCCCCATCGGCGACACCTTCCGTAACCGTCTCCGTAAGTTCCCGTCGCTCGTCAACTGCTGCACCATCGACTGGTTCCAGGTACGTCACGCTTTATTACCGCCCACGTACCTAGTGTGCGGGAAGGTAATGTTTTCAGTTTGTATGTTTGTCAATCAGGCGGGTACCCCGGACAGGACCAGGGGGTACCACCACTCCTCCCCCAGATAGGACCTTGGGTACCACTCACCTGGACAGGACCAGGGATACCCCCCTCCCCCTGGACGGGACAAGGGTTTGATTGACAATGCCGCGAGAGGTCACGCAGGACTCTCTTGTTGATCGGAAAGTTTGGTTGCAACCGACGTGAACAAACGCCTGGCGTGTTCTAAATCATGACCTCACCACTTAATAGGAACTTGCATTCTACGTACAAACAATGTGTACACACAGATATATTTTATTGCAGTATAAATGGCAAGTAACGTGAAATAATACGTTGTGTTTTTCGATTGCGATTCTGATTTCCTGTACCTTGGTACAGTTTACAATACAGTAATCGCGACCATAAATCACGAATGTGACTAAAATCACACATACAAATGAAGTGTAAACTCTCCTTCAAGGCCTTCAGGTTTTGTTTTTTTTTTTTACTTTTTACCCCTGCCTCATCAACTGATGTCACGTGATTCCAATGGTTGACGTGTTTGTAGGCGTGGCCTGAGGACGCTCTGACGGCTGTGGCGACGCGGTTCCTGGAGGAGGTCGAGATGGATAAACAGGTGCGCCAGGGCTGCATCGCCATGTGCAAGGTGTTCCACACGTCCACGCGCGACCTCAGCGTCCGCTTCTTTAACGAGCTGGAGCGTCACAACTACGTCACGCCGACGTCATACCTAGAGCTGATCGCCACCTTCAAGGCGCTACTCGACAAGAAGAGAGAGTCAGTGCCTCATTGTTACGTCATAACGTTGTAATGTTGCATTGCTTTAGCCTGCACAAATGTCGAACATGATGACCACATAATCTCTCGATTCAGGAAACAGTTGAATTTTACTCTGGTTGTTCTAAGCTAATAAATTTTTAACAGAAGGGTATTGCAGCTTCAACAATCATATCATATTTCTGATGCTGCTGAGACTTATTTGTTTCACACCGTCCCCCACTCTATCCAACCACCCAGAGGGAGATTGTAGTGTTCATGTTCACAACAAACGTGTTTCATCCCCGTCCTGTCCACCACAGGGAGATTGTAACTCTGGCTGTGTTTGTAGGGAGGTGATGAAGTCGAAGCGACGGTACGAGGTGGGGTTGGAGAAGCTTCAGTCGGCCGCCTCTCAGGTGTCCGTCATGCAGAAGGAACTCACTGAACTGCAGCCGCAACTCGTCGTCGCTTCCAAGGAGGTCGACGAGATCATGGTCGTCATCGAGAGGGAGTCCATAGAGGTTGCCAAAGTAGAAAAGGTCAGTCGCAACTTCCGGTTTATTTACACAAAACTTCCGGTCATTATTATGTGAATTCTAAATTATTTTCTAAATTTGCCCATGGCTTTTAAAGCATTTTCTGCCGATGTCGGTTGGAATGATTGCTCTGTGTACGTACCTTTAGGTTGTGAAAGCTGATGAGGCAGTGGCGAATGACCAGGCGATGGCAGCGAAAGCGATTAAAGACGAGTGCGACGCGGATCTAGCGGAGGCGATGCCAATCCTCAACTCTGCGCTGGCGGCTCTCAACACCCTCACACCCGCCGTAAGTCACCCAGCAACTCCCCTCGTAACACTGTCAAACCTATTTGTACAACATGAAGAAATACCAGTAATTCAGTTCATGTCAGGCAAAGGGGGAAACTGATTTCATCTTTTATGTACAATTTAGAAATGTAATGCTAGATGTGCAAAAAAACGTGAATTAAGATTTTGACACAATAGTACCACGAGTATGGGGAGCACTGAATGAAACAGGATTCAAGAAATCTCCAATGGGCACCAGTAAAACCAACTGGTGCCCACTCTCGAGGATCAACGAGGTTTGTGGATGAAACGGAAGGAAAAAATCTTGACCAAGGAAAATCCCATTAATATTACAGAAATATTTAGATTTTAGGAATCATTGCCTTGCTAACATAACGTTTGATTGACAGAGTTCCTTTATTAAGTGTGTTACTGAAACCCAATATTGTGCAGTGAAATCTATCACCAACTATCTCCAACTCTTACAGCCACATCTGAACATTGCTTTACACCTGCCTTGTATATATCTCTTAATAACCACATGTATTTGACGGCTGAGAAATGCCGCTAAGTGTAACAGCTTTCAGTGCCCAAAACCTTGTATTTGGTAAGCAACAGCTGAAGTCATCCAGACTTTACGCTGACATTGTATTTAAAGATGTAAGTCACAGTTGTAGTTGTTTCCATGACGATGTATGCCCCGCCTCTTTCAAACTAACCTAACGTCCGTCATTATCATCACTGACGTATCACCCTCATAGTGTATGTACGATTCCTTTTGACGTAGATCCCATGCCCTTAGTAGTAGGTGAGTTAGCTGCGGTTAGAAACAAACGTATTAGATTCTGAGTTCCTGATACTGTATTCTGTAGAGGCCAATGGTATGTCTAAACCAAGAATTCACCAAGCATCTGTTTGCAAATCAGGAAATGTTTACTCATGAAATGAGTAAATTTTTGGCTTAGCAACTGAATCCCTTGGTGACCAGTATTGTTGTTGTGCTAACCTTGACTAACCTTCAGTGTTTTTGAGTGTGTTCTGTTCCTGCAACTAACAACAGGATATCTCCTTGGTGAAGAGCATGACAGCGCCCCCTAACGGTGTGCGTCTCGTTTTGGAAGCGGTCTGTGTCCTTAAGGGTATCAAACCCCAGCGCATACCTGACCCAAGTGGAACTGGTATGTAGCCATGCGTAGCGCATGCGCACTGCCAGCATGATGGTTACTCTTTCTACAAGCTTGTAGTGGTACTAGGAGCATGGTACTAGTTCCACAATCCACCCAAGGGTGGCACTAACCGCACCATGGCTTCAACTTATATCAACAGTGGTGCATGTAATAGATGTTCCAAACTTTCACCAACATAAAAACTAATTATTTGTCTTGAGGAAATTTTACGCCTGTCCCCTTGTTGAGCATGTCAACCTTCAAATGATAGCTTGGAGAAAACTGTACATGCACCACTGACCATTGGCACAAGAACTGGCACTTTTCTGACATAATTTGGTAGGAAAACGATGAACTTGGTACAAGGAACTGCTACGAACATAGCGCATGAGCACACGTTTTACTTCCAGTGTTTGGAGCATGTGGTTCGAAGTTTACGCACCTGTGTTTGTTCATGTGTTCGTGTGTTTGTTTTTCTCTCGCTATGTTGGTATCGTTGTGTGCAGGACATCACGGTAGTGAAGACGATGAAGAGTCCCCCGTACGGTGTGCGGCTCGTGTGCGAGGCCGTCTGCGTGATCAAGGGCATCAAGTCGGAGCGCCTCCCGGACCCCTCGGGCACCGGTAGGTAGTGGGGGCGCCACCCCAGACACCCTCGCTCGGAGCTCCTTCCAACCCTCGTACTAATAAGGCGCTTCCATAGTGTAACACCCGCGTGTGCGCAAACACTGTGAAAGTGGAACATCCTTTGGACGGTCACGTCCTGTTACGCCGAAAAGTTTGACATAATGTCCCATTAAAAACACTCTTCTTTTGGGCCAAAATTACTTGAAAAGGAAAAATAGATGACCGTACAGAGGATATTCTGCTGTACTTGTCACCAACGTGCGTAGCCTTGAACAGGAAACAAGGACAATTATGATTTTAGGTCAGAATTACAGTTCTTGACCCGTGCGTTGTGTGCAGGTGACTGAGCGTTCGTGCACATGCGTATAGGCAGACCTGGTACCTGGTAGTAGTGCATGCTAGTTTTTAGTACGGTTCTCTTCTACGTGTCTCTTCCCTGTAGGATATCGGAGTAGTTAAGACGATGAAGAGTCCGCCTTACGGAGTAAAACTGGTGCTGGAGGCTGTGTGTACCATCAAGGGTGTCAAACCCGAGCGAGTACCCGACCCATCTGGTAGCGGTAGGTACCCCGACCTGTCATACCTCAAAATGGATATACCTCAGGACACCCCTGAAAAGGGTGTCAAACCGACTAGATTTAAGGAACCATCACCGAGTATTCAGTTTAGGGTGTCTCAGACCAAAGTCTGGGTGAGTCCCTGACTGAGGTCTGGGTCATAGACCCAGACCAAGGGCAGGGACACACCCTGACTGAGGTCTGAGACAACCTAAACTAGATAAGAGGTGATGGTTCCTATTCTAACACAATTTGTGAGTGGATTTATTGATAAAAAGATGAAAATTCACCTGAGAATACAAGTAAATCTATCTCAAAGTCTGTTGCTAGGTGGCTATTTTCCTCCTAGCAATGGTCTAGGTTGGCTCACAATGTTCATATGCAAATTAAGGTCTGAGACAACACAAAAGGCATCGGCGTGTTAGAATACGCGACCCACCCAGAAAGTACCACTGTCCTGTCATACCCTGAACAAATAGTATCCGCATAGTACCCTAAACAAGAGGGTCAAACCCGAGCGAGTTCCCTTACCACAAGGTAGCACCCCGATTTCTCATACCCTAAAGGATGGGTATATCCCGCGATTGCCTAAAACAGTGTGAAACCCAAGTGAGTAGCCGCCCATCTAGTAGCGAGGGTTATTGTACTAATGGGCGACAAACCCTTTAGACTCGCTGTCTTGTCTGTCGATACGTTCATTCTCGTTAATTCTCATTCTCGCACATTACGCACCTTTGCTTTACTTTACTGTTAATGATTAGTTTTAGGAACGTAAGAGAATATTTTTTTAAAGTGAATACTAAGAATTTTTACAGTTTTAGAGAAAAACTTAGACTTAATTGTTTAGAATGTTTCCTTGAAGCGGTGTACAATGACCGTGTGATAGGCTAGTTTAAATGATAGATAAAGTAATTTGTACTTATCTATTCGTACACGGAAAAATAACGTAGTTTTACATGGGTTTGTGGTTACCCTGTTTTGGTGTGAAAACTCCGCATTCGTTGTGGTTATCATCACAGTCATGTGTTTTCTGATTAGATGTAGAAGTGTAAGTATTCTCAGCTGAAAACATAAAGCTCTCTGCATAAACATGGATCTATCATTTTAATTCAAGGTTTTGCTTGGTAATTTGCTTTCACTGAAGGCTCTAAACCTAGTCATCATTGCGAACACACAGACAGAAGTCTAACCTGCAAATTATTGCCCAATTGATGACACGTGTTGTGTGGCTGTGCTGCAGGCAAGAAGATCGAGGATTACTGGGGCCCGTCGAAGCGCATGCTCGGAGACATGAAGTTCCTTGACAGTCTGGTGAACTTCGACAAGGACAACATCCCGGCCTCTTACATGAAACAGATCAGAGCCAAATACGTCGACAACCCGGACTTCGACCCGGATAAGATCAAGGTGGCCTCCACGGCCGCGGAGGGACTCGCTAAGTGGGTGCTCGCCATGGAGAAATACGACAAGTGAGTCCCAACTACCTCGTCCAGAGGTCCATTCACACTAACCGACTGCGAAAGCGAAACCTTAATTTGATATTTGACACCAGTTAGCGTGAGTGTTACATTGAAATTTATATGAGCTCATTTGTTAGCGATATCGGTTACCGCAGTCGATTGTTAGGGCCTGTTCATTCCATCTGATCGCCAATGAGAAAGTTTTGTCACCGTCAAAAAGTAATTTTCAAGTCCATATCCATTTACCATTGTACAAACTGCAGAGAGAGTCTATCATATTTGCCAGACACAATGAATAAACCGATTAACCACGTGCAATATTGTAGCAGAATTCCATTGCAGATACTAGATCTTACAATAATGGTTCATATCTTGTGCGATATTCTTTGATCTTTTGCATAGTTCCTTTGTTTTGTAACTTTCGTTTAAAATAGCACTTCTATTGATTTCTGACAGGGTAGCAAAAGTGGTAGCGCCCAAGAAGGAGGCGCTGAAGGAAGCGGAAGGGGACCTGGCCGTTGCTATGGGATCCCTGGAGAAGAAACGTGCGTCTCTACGGGAGGTCCAGGACAAACTTGCCAAACTACAGGTATGTGTGTGCGTGTGCGTGTCTTGGAACTGTGTTTGATCAAACTGATGGTAAACACTGGTTTCCAGAACTCTTCGGCAAAAATCCCATGACGTGTTGTATCATGGATTGACTGTAGTCTTAAAATTGATGACTGATCTCCAAATCAGTCATCACTTTGTGTCTGGGCGAGGGTTTCACTCACCATAAAGTGTGAACCTGGCGTTACTTCTAATAATTCCGTTGCAATTAAAGATATTTTACCCATATTTACTTCTTTTGTAGGAAAAATTGGAGGCGAACAAACAGAAGAAAGTTGACCTTGAGAACCAAGTTGACCTTTGTACCAAGAAGTTGGAGCGTGCGGAGCAGCTGATTGGGGGACTGGGCGGAGAGAAAGACAGGTTCGTCACTTCTGTTTCTGGTTTGAAACAATTGCCTGTGAAAGTCGCACTCCTTTCTCTGGCTTCAGTGCACAACCTCTTTTTCGGGGTGTGAGGTGTGGAGGGGGGTGGGGTGTGGGAACTTTTAACCTTGCCGATTGGTTTAAAGTTATTCTTGGTTAATTTCTAGTGATACACCTGCTCAACAGAACAATTTTCACGGTCTGACCGTTGTGTTACAGATGGTCGCAGCAGGCTAAGGATCTCACAATCAAGTACACGAATCTGACGGGTGACATCCTAATCGCTTCCGGGGAGGTGGCCTACCTCGGCGCTTTCACCTCGGCCTTCCGACAGGACCAGATAGGCACTTGGGTAACGGATATCCGCGACAAGGGAATCCCCTGCTCTCCCGAGTTCAACCTGATTCAGATCCTCGGTGACCAGGTGGCGATCCGTGCCTGGAACATCGCCGGCCTCCCCACTGACTCCTTCTCCGTAGATAACGGAATCATCATCAGGTAAGAAGACTGGAAAACACGTAGATACGATTAAAATGCGCTGTTCACAATGACTCATTCCCATACTGAATTTTGTTCACGCCAACCGATTTCGAAACTGTTGCTGGTCGAACGTGTCATGCTTATCCGAACCCATGCTGACACTGTCACAGTTGACACAAAGTTAAACGTTCACGGAGACCAAAACGACCAAAAGTATGTCCCGATCAAAGTGAAAAACTAAAACAAGGGTCCACTAAGAGAATTGTTAATTTTAGACCATTATTATAGCAGACATTAACGTTACATTACTTTCTGTATTCTTTATTGTAGTAATGCTCGTCGATGGCCGCTGATGGTGGATCCACAGGGTCAGGCCAACAAGTGGGTGAAGAACATGGAGAAGGCGAACAACCTGCACATTATCAAGCTGTCGGACGGAGACTTCGTGCGAACCCTCGAGAACTGCATCCAGTTCGGCACACCGGTAAATAAAATACTTCTTTCTTACGAAAATTGGTTGTTAAAATGAGGTGATGTTCAATAAACCCATTCCAAGTTTAGCCCAAATAGATCCCCTACTCTAAATATAAATGTTAATGAACCCTGAAACCGGGTTGAAGCTTTTGCTCCTTGAAAAGTGATTCAATATGACTGAATAGTCTCAATGTTTCTCAAATCGAATTTCGAGAGATAATGTAGTCTTCTCGATAAAAAAGTGACCATTTCCGCACATACAACTCTTCCAGATGAAACGTGATAATATATCGTCATGAAACTTGCGAAGTGCAACGTGGCAATATGATGTCATTTGTTTCGTGAGATTGGAAACTGTTGCCATTAAGGGTTGATTTGATTTGACCTTTCTCGTCAGGTGTTGCTGGAGAACATCGCCGAGGAGCTGGATCCGATCCTTGAGCCGCTGCTGCTCAAACAGACGTTTAAACAGGGTGGCTCCCTCTGTATTAAACTGGGAGACTCGACCATAGAGTACTCGAACGACTTCCGCTTCTACATGACCACCAAGCTGCGCAACCCGCACTACCTGCCGGAGACAGCCGTCAAGGTACGTCAATCGCTCTAGAATCACTTACTTGAGGTTATTACCGACCGCGTACGTAGTACGAGAGGCGGTACTGTTTTCACAGGTGTCTGTCTGTCCACAGGGGGGGGGTACTCAGAGTCCCAGCCGGGGGGGGGGGTGCTCCGG